>CP141150.1:35759255-35969999 GCA_035235625.1 Saururus chinensis | reverse complement strand
TGAGAAGAACCAGTATTTCATATTTATTTTGTTTGTGTCAAACTTTTTCCTTTGTGTGTGCTGGACTATTTCCTACCCATTCTTATATTTATGCTTACATTCTGATATGGTTTTCACTCTCTATCCTATTACGCTCTCTCCCCTTCTCCTCCTCTCTCCCTCTCCCGCTCTCCCTCTCCTGCTCTCCCCTTCTCTCTCTATCTCGTTAATCCTCATTCATTGAAGAATTTTCAAATAAAAATATTGTCTGCAGAAAGTTTGGTTAATTTACACATTTGGTTATCACAAGTAGACCGATGATTTAGTTTTGCTATCCTTTTACTCTATGTATTTTATAGATATTTTTTTGATATATTATTTAACTACTATGTCACAGTTTTATTACTACAGATGTTTGTGCAAGGGCTAAGCCAACCCATCCGTGATGGATTCGTAAGCAGAATGTCTCAGGTATCAATTTTGCCAGATATAATATTTTTAATGCTTATGCACTTTAAAGAACATGTCTACTGGAATTTGGTTCGACTAATAATTTTCCTCATTTGCATAACCCTAACAGTTGGCTACCAATAGGGACACCATGTGGATTGATGACTCTGATTTGTTATCTTTTTTATGCATGTTTCTAGTTTTTATTTTTTTAGTTTTATATGATAAATTAATAAGTTCATGTAATGATATTTTCATGCTATTTTTTAATATTTTGTAATCTATATGTTTATGAATTTCTTTCTCTGTTATAAAGTTTTTGAAATTTTTATTATACTTCTATATTTATGAGACTAATTAATTAGAACACATTTATATTTATTCATCATTTTTTGTATCAACAATTAAGCAATCTTAACATTTTTGTACGAGTAATGGTGCATATGTGATCTTTTTGTAATTTCACCAGGAATCGGTGGTGGAGTAAATTTAAAGTAGTTGGATTAATTGATAAGAATACATATTATTTTATTAAATTTTTTATATATTATATTTGTTTTTGCTATAAAGAAATTGTCTACAGAAAACTTTGGTTAATTTTCCTTGTTTGGATAACCCCAAAAGACCGTCATCAATGGGGACATCATGCGGACTGATGACTCAGGTTTGCAAATTTTTTCCCACCTTTTATTTCTTATTTTTTTCAAATACTTGGTCCACTATATGGAAATTGTTTTCTTCTTCATCTCTGTATTTAAGCAGTGTGCTATAGAGTATTCTTCGTCCTAGAACAAATATCCTAGATGCCTATGCCGATGGATCGAATGATGAACAAGTATAATCTTCTGTTATCTGTTCTTTTGGAATCTATGCCTATTTTTGCTCTCTCAATTTTTTTCTTCTGAAAACTAATTTTCTTTTAATTTGTAGTTGTAGGCATTTATTCAGAATCTGGTATTACTTTGTACTTATTTTTTCAAGGCATGTTCTTGTGGGAGTGAATCTATAAAGTATACAAGGAAGTTCTTTGTGTAGAATGAGTTCTGCAAAGTTTAAAGCCTCTGGTTGTTTATTCCTTTTTGTGCTTTTATATTGCATCATATGCGAATTTCACGGGATATTCTCATTAGTGTTTCTTTTTGCTGTCACATGTTCGAGGGTTGGAGACCACACCCAAGAATAGTTCTACGCTTCTTAGGGGCCTTGCGTATCTCATTGGTATGTCATATGTTGAGGATACATAAGTCTTCCATGTCCAACCAATATTGGTTTATGCTGCTTTTATTAATTTTTGTGATGTTTGTTAGTTGGTGTTTATAATTTTTTTTTTGGATGGCTGCACAGGTATGCTTGGACTATTGGAATTCATTGGTCCTTAAACTGTTTGAAGGACATCATAATGTTGATTATCCTGCGGCATCTGCAAACATGATGGGGCTTCAGGTATATGACATCATTTTAAAGTAAAATTAACACATTTTTTGCGGCCCATCACAACAGGATCAGGGTTCCTAGCGCTCTTTAATTAATCTGATTGTTGGCTTCATTTGACGAGAAAATAGTTCAATTAAGTTACTAGTTGCCGGTGCAAGCTCTGGTTTGGAGCAAGATTCCCCCAAATAGGAAATAAAAACACTCGTGGTGACTTTGGTAATTGACATAAGCTAGTGGCAATAATAAGCAACTGGGAGTATCAGGGAAGAGATGTGCAAAGGGAGAGAATCAGGATGTGCTAAATAGTTGTTCACAATCGCGTTTATGTGAGTATTCTTCCTTTGATTTTATTGAGATTTACTTTTCTGTTTTCCTAGTCTGTTTCTTCACGCCTGCCCTTGTTAAGTAGAATTGATGTTCACTTCAAAATGATGTTCACTTACATTCTCCTACAAGATGATCTTGTGTGTGTAGCTCCTCGTCATGATGGTAAAATGCTGCTAACAGATCTATGGATCGAGGATAGTTTGGAACTCGGAAGACTTGCTGATGCTAGTCAGGTCAGTGCTTCAGCACTTTGATCCTCTTCTGATGGTGCATCAAGCGTAGATATCTACATTTGTTACAAATGAAAAGATTAAAATAAAAATACCAAAAAATAAGGAGGATGCTGAATTGTTTAACAACTGATGAAACATCAGATGATAAAATTTGTATTCTTATTTTTTGGGGGGGAAACTGATAGGGTGAAACATCCATTTAACCATTTAATTGGCCTTTATGTGTTAAAGTAGTTGACCTCTTTGGATTATAATTTCAATAGTGGCAGCTGTTATATTAGGGCAATAAATTTATTTCGAAATGCAGACACACCTTTGTATGTCGAAGGCCATTTCTAAATGTGTAATGCTGCATTTGTTCTTCATTTTTTCTGGTCATAACTTAATAGTTCAATAGAAATAAGGAGTAACTAGATGAACTTTTATTTATTGATTTCTCTTTTTGTGAAATAGGTTATTTTTATGAACTAATAGAAAGAAAATATGATTTTGCAGTTGAACTTCCTGAAATCAAATTGAGCAACATCCAGCATTTGGTAAGATAATTCATTGCTCTGTACTAGCTAGCTTAAAAGCATGTGATCATTGTATTTTACTTCTGTTCTTCATTTTTTTATGGATCCCAAATTAACTATTTTCTGAATTTTCACTTTTCATATCTTGACTGATAACCTCATTCAGTATCTACCAGCGAACATTGGGAAGCTTCAGTATCTCAAAGTCAGCCTTGACTCAAATCAGATTACATCCTTGCCAGATGAATGTACTATATTGCTTATATAAGCTAGAGTTACATGCATTGTGCTTTTGCATGTTCTATCTTAATAATTGTAGTTCCCTTTCCTCTTCTTTAGAGGATATAAAGTACAACTTGTGATACTGTTGTTTAGTAATGATTATAGCCATTTCTTTTACAGTGGGCTTACTTGTTCAGTTGGAGAAATTATCAATATCAGATAATTCTTTGGCATCCTTGTCTGCAACTATTGGGAGCTTGCGCAATGTGAGTGTGTATGATTCTCTTGGAGCTTCTACATGAATATAGACGGTCAATTTGTATAAGTAGAAATCTACAAAACTACATAGTTGTTTCACAGTTTGTTTTGCTACTATGAGGGATTGCAGCATTTCTGTTTTGCTGTATATCTTGTTGATTTATCTGTTGTGCACTTGAATTTATTATATATTTCTTGTGTGTAAAATGTAGTTGGCTCTGTTAAATGTTTCAAAGAACAAGTTAAAGAGCATCCCTGAATCAATTGGAAGTTGTTTCTCACAGAACGTCCTTCCCAAGTAGAGGTAGGATTTGGAAGAATTGCAAGCTAATGGTACTTTTTCTGTCATCTTTGGAAGTACAATCACATGATTTGTTAATTTGTTTTGTTGTACTCTAGATGGTATGAGCCACATATGCTGACTTACTAATTTAGGTCTAAAAATTGGCTTATGTTATTCCACCTCATTGCATTTATGAAGAGTGCTCTTCGTGTAATTCGGTAAATTTTAGGCAAGGTGAAAGTCTGCTATGTGTTCTGCTATATCATTATATAAGACACTGAATCAAATTATGTGAGCTAGCACATATGGTAGTGTTTGAATTTTATGTCCATGTGTAGGGGAGATTATTTAGATGATGGAATAATATTTTTTTGGTACCAACTGGTATTTATTATCATCTGACATATTCCTAAGTTAGTAGGTCCTAGTTGCTGTTGTACATTTTGTTTTCTTTTTTACATGTTCAAGTTGACTTTTGCGAAAATGTGTTCTACCATTTTTTTCCAGACAATTCTATTGAAGATCTGCCTTTGCAATCTTCTTAACTTGATGGGTGCACAGTTTTCAAAGCCCTTGATTGCCGCCAAAGTCACTCACTTGTTTGTTACAAATTTGAGGGTTAGTTGTCTAGCTTATGAAAAAATTTGTTTATGTTGTGGATGGTTGAATTCTCCAGTGTGTTTTTTAACACGATTCCCTTTTTTGTACTTTCTTTTGTTGATTGTATCACAAATTTTTAACCATTAGGGTTTGAAAGGCTGTCCTTATCCTGTTTTAGGAAAAGAACTTATGCTGCTCTAGTTTATTTTTCTTTATTACTAACACCTAATATTGAACCTTCAAAGCTAATTTTATGTGAAAGCCGCAAAATAGTCAGTTTAATCCTATTTAGCCTTTTCCCATCTCGTTTATTAGTGAAAACTTGGTCCTTTGGCATTCATTTTGATGGTCAATTTGTACTTTCATTTTCTTATGTGTAATACTGACCAATGATGAGGTGTAACCAAATAATCAAATCTTTATTAGCTCATTATTTTCTTTTCAGGTGATTGCTCAGCAGCGGAAAGAGAACTCTATGTGGATGACGGTATGAACTTTGATTATCAACAAGGGGCATTTATCCACCGTCGCTTTGTGTTCTCTGATAGAAGGTCTCTCTCTCTCTCTCATACTGACCAATGATGAGGTGTAACCAAATAATCAAATCTTTATTAGCTCATTATTTTCTTTTCAGGTGATTGCTCAGCAGCGGAAAGAGAACTCTGTGGATGACGGCAGGAGCTTTGATTATCAACAAGGGGCATTTATCCACCGTCGCTTTGTGTGGGCATTTATCCACCAACGCTTTGTGTTCTCTGATAGAAGGTCTCTCTCTCTCACACATGCGCACTCAATAGAGAAAGTGGGAGGGGAGCGAGCGAGAAAGAGAGCACACGTGCTCTCTCTCACCCCCTCTTTCTTTCTGGCTCCACGCCCCCTCACTCTCTATTGAGCGTGCTTGCTCATTCTAATTAGCGCGCACGCTCTTTCTCTCTTTAAAGCGCATGTGCTCTCTCTCTCTCGTGCGCGTGCTCATTCTCTCTCTCTCTCGCATGCGCTCTCCCTGTTTTCCTCCCCCTCTCTCTCTCGTGAGCGAGAAGGAGCTTTGATTATCAACAAGGGGCATTTATCCACCATTGCTTTGTGTTCTCTGATAGAAGGTCTCTCTCTCTCTCTCTCTCTCTCTCTCTCTCTCTCTCTCTCTCTCTCTCTCTCTCTCTCTCTCTCTCTCTCTCTCTCTCTCTCTCTCTCTCTCTCTCTCTCTCTCTCTCACCCCCTCTTTCTTTCTTGCTCCATGCCCTCTCTCTCGTGCGCGTGCTCATTCTCTCTCTCTCGCGCGCGCTCAATAGAGAGAAGGGGAGGTGAGAGAGCGAGAAAGAGAGCACACGTGCTCTCTCTCACCCCCTCTTTCTCGCTCGCTCCACTGCCCCCCCCCCCTCTCTATTAAGTTTGTTTACTCATTCTAATTAGTGAATATGCACTTTCTCTCTCTTTCAAGAGTGTGAGCTCTCTCTCTCCCTCCCCCCCCCCTCTCTCTCTCTTGCACGTGTGCTCAATAGAGAGAGGGGGAGGGGAGCAAGTGAGAAAGAGAGCACACGTGCTCTTTCCCCTTCTTTCTCGCTCGCTTCATTGCCCCCTCTCTCTATTAAGCGTGCTTACTCATTTTAATTAGTGTGTATGCTCTTTCTCTCTCTTGCACACACGCTAAATAGAGAGAGGGGGAGGGGAGCTAGCGAGAAAGAGAGCACACATGCTCTCTCTCACCCCCTCGTTCTCGCTCAATCCATTGCCCCCCTCTCTCTATATTTAGCGTGCTTACTCATTCTAATTAGTGTGTATGCTCTTTCTCTCTCTTTTGAGCGCATGCTCTCTCTCTCTCATGCACGTGCTCATGCTCTCTCTCTCTCCCCCACGCGCGCTCAGTAGAGAGGGGGATGGGAGCGAGCGAGAAAGAGAGCACACGTGCTCTCTCTCACCCCCTCTTTCTTGCTCGATCCACTCCCCCCTCTCTCTATTGAGCATGCTTACTCATTCTAATTAGCGTGTGCTTACTCATTCTAATTAGCGCGTGTGCTCTTTCTCTCTTTCAAGCGTGTATGCTCGATAGAGAGAGGGGGAGGGAAGCGAGCGAAAAAGAATGCACACATGCTCTCTCTCACCCCCTCTTTCTTGCTTGATCCACGCCCCCCTCTCTTTCTATTGAGCGTGCTTACTCATTCTAATTAGCGCGTGTGCTCTTTCTCTTTCAAGCGTGTGTGCTTGATTGAGAGAGGGGGAGGGAAGCGAGCGAAAAAGAGTGCACACATGCTCTCTCTCACCCCCTCTTTCTCGCTCCCTCCATGCCCCCCTCTCGCTCTTGAGCGTGCTTGGTCATTCTCATTAACGCGCATGATCTCGTCATCTCTTGAGAGTGTGTGCTCTTTTTTTTTCTCTCTCTCTCTCTCATGCGTGTGCTCATGCTCTGTCTCCCTCTTTCTTGCTTGCTCCACTGCCCCCTCTATATTGAGCGTGCTTACTCATTCTAATTAGTGTGCATGCTCTCTCTTTAAAGTGCATGCTCTCTCTCCCTCTCTCTTGTGCGCGTTCTCATGCTCTCTCTCTCTCGCACGCGCGCTCAATAGAGAGAGGGGGGAGGGGAGCTAGCGAGAAAGAGAGCACATGCTCTCTCTCACCCCCTCTTTCTCGCTCGATCCATTGCCCCCCCTCTCGATTTAGCGTGCTTACTCATTCTAATTAGTGTGCATGCTCTTTCTCTCTCTTTCAAGTACGTGCTCTCTCTCTCCCCCATGTGCGCTCAATAGAGAAGGGGATGGGAGCGAGCGAGAAAGAGAGCACACGTGCTCGCTCTCACCCCCTCTTTCTTACTTGCTCCACTGCGCCACTCTCTATTGAGCGTGCTTACTCATTCTAATTAGTGTGTGTGCTCTCTCTCTCTTTCAAGCGCGTACTCTATCTCTCTCTCAAGTGTGCGTGCTCATGCTCTCTCTCTTGTACGCGCGCTCAATAGAGAGTGGGAGGGGAGCGAGTGAGAAAGAGAGCACACATGCTCTCTCTCCCCCCCTCTTTCTTGCTCGATCCATTCCCCCTCTCTCTCTATTGAGCGTGCTTATTCTAATTAGCACATGTGCTCGATAGAGAGAGGGGGAGGGAAGCGAGCGAAAAGAGTGCACATGTGCTCTCTCTCACCCCCTCTTTCTTGCTCGATCCACGCCCCCCTCTCTCTCTATTGAGCGTGCTTACTCATTCTAATTAGCGCGTGTACTCTTTCCCTCTTTCAACCACGTGTGCTAGATAGAGAGAGGGGGAGGGAAGCGAGTGAAAAAGAGTGCACACGTGCTCTCTCTACCCCCGCTTTCTTACTCGATCCATGCCCCCCTCTCTCTCTATTGAGAGAGAGAGAGAGGGAGCCGCGGGGGGGGGGGGGTACACACGCTTGAACGAGGGAGAAAGTGCAAACGCGCTTATTAGAATCAGCACGCACGCTCAATAGGGAGAAGGGGGCTTGGAGCGAGCTAGAAAGAGCGGGGTGAGAGAGAGCACGTGTGCTCTCTTTCTCACTCGCTCCCCTCCCCCTCTCTATTGAGTGCACGTGCAAGAGAGAAAGAGAGCATGAGTACGCGCATGAGAGGGAGAGTGGGGGGAGGACACACGCTTAAACGAGAGAGAAAGTGCACGCGCGCTAATTAGAATAAGCCTGCACGCTGAATAGAGGGGGGCTTGGAGCGAGCTAGAAAGAGCGGGGTGAGAGGGAGCACGTGTGCTCTCTTTCTCGCTCGCTCCCCTCCCCCTCTCTATTGAGCGCACGTGCGAGAGAGAAAGAGAGCATGAGTATGCGCACGAGAGGGAGAGTGAGGGGGGGGACGCACGCTTGAACTAGAGAGAAAGTGCACACGCGCTAATTAGAATCAGCACGCACCCTCAATAGAGGGAGGGGGGCTTGGAGCAAGGTAAAAAGAGCGGGGTGAGAGAGAGCATGTGTGCACTCTTTCTCTCTCGCTCCCCTCCACCTCTCTATTGAGTGCACGTGTGAGAGAGAAAGAGAGCATGAGTACGCGCACGAGAGAGAGAGAGAGGGAGGGGGGAGGACACATGCTTAAATGAAAGAGAAAGTGCACGCACACTAATTAGAATAAGCACGCACGCTCAATAGAGAGAGGGGGGCTTGCAGCGAGCAAGAACAAGCGGGGTGAGAGGGAGCACATGTGCTCTCTTTCTCACTCGCTCCCCTCCCGCTCTCTATTGAGCGCACGTGTGAGAGAGAAAGAGAGCATGTGTATGCACACGAGAGAAAGAGAGAGAGAGAGGACGGGGGCGGGGGTGGGGGAGGACACACGCTTGAACGAGAGAGAAAGTGCACGCACGCTTATCAGAATCAGCACGCACGCTCAATAGATAGAAGGGGGCTTGGAGCGAGCTAGATAGAGCGGGGTGAGAGGGAGCACGTGTGCTCTCTTTCTCGCTCACTCCCCTCCCCCTCTCTATTGAGTGCACGTGTGAGAGAGAAAGAGAGCATGGGTACGCGCACGAGAGGGAGAGTGGGGGGGGGGGCGTAGGACACACGCTTGAACGAGAGAGAAAGTGCACGCACGCTTATTAGAATCAGCACGCACGCTCAATAGAGAGAAGGGGGCTTGGGGCGAGCTACAAAGAGCGGGTGAGAGAGATCACGTGTGCTCTCTTTCTCGCTCGCTCCCCTCCCCCTCTCAATTGAGCGCACGTGCGAGAGAGAAAGAGAGCATGAGTTCGCACAGGAGAGCGAGAGTGAGGGGGGGGGGGGGGGGGGGGGGGAAGGGGGAGGGGGGAGAGGACACGTGCTTAAACTAGAGAGAAAGTGCACGCGCACTAATTAGAATAAACCCACATGCTCAAAAGAGAGAGGGGGGCTTGGAGCGAGCTAGAAAGAGCGGGGTGAGAGGGAGCACGTGTGCTCTCTTTCTCGCTCGCTCCCCTCCCCCTCTCAATTGAGCGCACGTGCGAGAGAGAAAGAGAGCATGAGTACGCGCATGAGAGAGAGGGAGGGGGGAGGACACATGCTTAAATGAGAGAGAAAGTGCACGCACACTAATTAGAATAAGCACGCACGCTCAATAGAGAGAGGGGGGCTTGCAGCGAGCAAGAACAAGCGGGGTGAGAGGGAGCACGTGTGCTCTCTTTCTCACTCGCTCCCCTCCCGCTCTCTATTGAGCGAACGTGTGAGAGAGAAAGAGAGCATGTGCATGCACATAAGAGAAAGAGAGAGAGAGAGAGAGGACGGGGGCGGGGGAGGACACACGCTTGAACGAGAGAGAAAATGCACGCACGCTTATTAGAATCAGCACGCACGCTCAATAGAGAGAAGGGGGCTTGGAGCGAGCTACAAAGAGCTGGTGAGAGAGATCACGTGTGCTCTCTTTCTCGCTCGCTCCCCTCCCCCTCTCAATTGAGTGCACGTGCGAGAGAGAAAGAGAGCATGAGTTCGCACATGAGAGCGAGAGTGAGGGGGGGAGGGGGGGAGGACACGTGCTTAAACTAGAGAGAAAGTGCACGCGCACTAATTAGAATAAACCCACATGCTCAAAAGAGAGAGGGGGGCTTGGAGCGAGCTAGAAAGAGCGGGGTGAGAGGGAGCACGTGTGCTCTCTTTCTCGCTCGCTCCCCTCCCCCACTCAATTGAGCGCACGTGCGAGAGAGAAAGAGAGCATGAGTACGCGCATGAGAGAGAGGGAGGGGGGAGGACACATGCTTAAATGAGAGAGAAAGTGCACGCACACTAATTAGAATAAGCACGCACGCTCAATAGAGAGAGGGGGGCTTGCAGCGAGCAAGAACAAGCGGGGTGAGAGGGAGCACGTGTGCTCTCTTTCTCACTCGCTCCCCTCCCGCTCTCTATTGAGCGCACGTGTGAGAGAGAAAGAGAGCATGTGCATGCACACGAGAAAAAGAGAGAGAGAGAGGACGGGGGCGGGGGAGGACACACGCTTGAACGAGAGAGAAAGTGCACGCACGCTTATCAGAATCAGCACGCACGCTCAATAGATAGAAGGGGGCTTGGAGCGAGCTAGATAGAGCGGGGTGAGAGGGAGCACGTGTGCTCTCTTTCTCGCTCACTCCCCTCCCCCTCTCTATTGAGTGCACGTGTGAGAGAGAAAGAGAGCATGGGTACGCGCACGAGAGGGAGAGTGGGGGGGGGGGGGGAGGGGGGGTAGGACACACGCTTGAACGAGAGAGAAAGTGCACGCACGCTTATTAGAATCAGCTTGCATGCTCAATAGAGAGAAGGGGGCATGGAGCGAGCTAGAAAGGGCGGGGTGAGAGGGAGCACGTGTGCTCTCTTTCTCGCTCGCTCCCCACCCCCTCTCCATTGAGCGCACGTGCGAGAGAGAAAGAGAGCATGAGTACGCGCACGAGAGGGAGAGAGAGAAGGGGGGGAGGGGGGGAGGACACTCGCTTAAACGAGAAAGTGCACGCACGCTTATCAGAATCAGCACGCACTCTCAATAGATAGAAGGGGGCTTGGAGCAAGCTAGATAGAGCGGGGTGAGAGGGAGCACGTGTGCTCTCTTTCTCGCTCACTCCCCTCCCCCTCTCTATTGAGTGCATGTGTGAGAGAGAAAGAGAGCATGGGTACGCGCACGAGAGGGGGAGTGGGGGGGGGGGGGGTAGGGAGGGTAGGACACACGCTTGAACGAGAGAGAAAGCGCACGCACGCTTATTAGAATCAGCTTGCATGCTCAATAGAGAGAAGGGGGCATGGAGCGAGCTAGAAAGAGCAGGGTGAGAGGGAGCACATGTGCTCTCTTTCTCGCTCGCTCCCCACCCCCTCTCCATTGAGCGCACGTGCGAGTGAGAAAGAGAGCATGAGTACGCGCACGAGAGGGAGAGAGAGAGAGGGGGGGAGGGGGGAGGACACTCGCTTAAACGAGAGAGAAAGTGCACGCACGCTTATTAGAATCAGCACGCACGCTCAATAGAGAGAAGGGGGCTTGGAGCGAGCTACAAAGAGTGGGGTGAGAGAGATCACGTGTGCTCTCTTTCTCGCTCGCTCCCCTCCCCCTCTCTATTGAGCGCACGTGCGAGAGAGAAAGATAGCATGAGTATGCGCACGAGAGGGAGAGTGAGGGGGGGGACGCACGCTTGAACTAGAGAGAAAGTGCACACGCGCTAATTAGAATCAGCACGCACCCTCAATAGAGGAAGGGGGGCTTGGAGCAAGGTAAAAAGAGCGGGGTGAGAGAGAGCATGTGTGCACTCTTTCTCCCTCGCTACCCTCCACCTCTCTAATGAGTGCACGTGTGAGAGAGAAAGAGAGGATCAGTACGCGCACGAGAGAGAGAGAGAGCCGGGCGGGGAGGACACACCCTTGAACTAGAGAGAAAGTGCACGCGCGCTAATTAGAATCGGCACGCACGCTCAATAGAGGGAGGGGGGCTTGGAGCAAGGTAAAAAGAGCGGGGTGAGAGAGAGCATGTGTGCACTCTTTCTCCCTCGCTCCCCTCCCCCTCTCAATTGAGCGCACGTGCGAGAGAGAAAGAGAGCATGAGTTCGCACACGAGAGTGAGAGTGAGGGGGGGGAGGGGGGGAGGACACGTGCTTAAACTAGAGAGAAAGTGCATGCGCACTAATTAGAATAAACCCACATGCTCAAAAGAGAGAGGGGGGCTTGGAGCGAGCTAGAAAGAGCGGGGTGAGAGGGAGCACATGTGCTCTCTTTCTCGCTCGCTCCCCTCCCCCTCTCAATTGAGCGCACGTGCGAGAGAGAAAGAGAGTATGAGTACGCGCATGAGAGAGAGAGAGAGGGAGGGGGGAGGACACATGCTTAAATGAGAGAGAAAGTGCACGCACACTAATTAGAATAAGCACACATGCTCAATAGAGAGAGGGGGGCTTGCAGCGAGCAAGAACAAGCGGGGTGAGAGGGAGCACGTGTGCTCTCTTTCTCACTCGCTCCCCTCCCGCTCTCTATTGAGCGCACGTGTGAGAGAGAAAGAGAGCATGAGTACGCGCACGAGAGGGAGAGAGAGAAGGGGGGAGGGGGGGAGGACACTCGCTTAAACAAGAAAGTGCACGCACGCTTATCAGAATCAACACGCACTCTCAATAGATAGAAGGGGGCTTGGAGCGAGCTAGATAGAGCGGGGTGAGAGGGAGCATGTGTGCTCTCTTTCTCGCTCACTCCCCTCCCCCTCTCTATTGAGTGCACGTGTGAGAGAGAAAGAGAGCATGGGTACGCGCACGAAAGGGAGAGTGGGGGGGGGGGGAGGGGGGTAGGACACACGCTTGAAGGAGAGAGAAAGCACACGCATGCTTATTAAAATCAGCTTGCATGCTCAATAGAGAGAAGGGGGCATGGAGCGAGCTAGAAAGGGCGGGGTGAGAGGGAGCACGTGTGCTCTCTTTCTCGCTCGCTCCCCACCCCCTCTCCATTGAGCGCACGTGTGAGAGAGAAAGAGAGCATGAGTACACGCACGAGAGGGAGAGAGAGAAGGGGGGGAGGACACTCACTTAAACGAGAAAGTGCACGCACGCTTATCAAAATCAGCACGCACTCTCAATAGATAGAAGGGGGGCTTGGAGCGAGCTAGAAAGAGCGGGGTGAGAGGGAGCACATGTGCTCTCTTTCTCGCTCGCTCCCCTCCCCCTCTCAATTGGGCGCACGTGCGAGAGAGAAAGAGAGTATGAGTACGCGCATGAGAGAGAGAGAGAGGGACGGGGGAGGACACATGCTTAAATGAGAGAGAAAGTGTACGCACACTAATTAGAATAAGCACGCATGCTCAATAGAGAGAGGGGGGCTTGCAGCGAGCAAGAACAAGCGGGGTGAGAGGGAGCACGTGTGCTCTCTTTCTCACTCGCTCCACTCCCGCTCACTATTGAGCGCACGTGTGAGAGAGAAAGAGAGCATGAGTACGCGCACGAGAGGGAGAGAGAGAAGGGGGGGAGGGGGGGAGGACACTCGCTTAAACGAGAAAGTGCACGCACGCTTATCAGAATCAACACGCACTCTCAATAGATAGAAGGGGGCTTGGAGCGAGCTAGATAGAGCGGGGTGAGAGGGAGCATGTGTGCTCTCTTTCTCGCTCACTCCCCTCCCCCATCTCTATTGAGTGCACGTGTGAGAGAGAAAGAGAGCATGGATACGCGCACGAAAGGGAGTGTGGGGGGGGGGGGGGGGAAGGGGGGGTAGGACACACACTTGAACGAGAGAGAAAGCGCACGCATGCTTATTAGAATCAGCTTGCATGCTCAATAGAGAGAAGGGGGCATGGAGCGAGCTAGAAAGGGCGGGGTGAGAGGGAGCACGTGTGCTCTCTTTCTCGCTCGCTCCCCACCCCCTCTCCATTGAGCGCACGTGTGAGAGAGAAAGAGAGCATGAGTACGCGCACGAGAGGGAGAGAGAGAAGGGGGGGAGGACACTCGCTGAAACGAGAAAGTGCACGCACGCTTATCAGAATCAGCACGCACTCTCAATAGATAGAAGGGGGCTTGGAGCGAGCTAGATAGAGCGGGGTGAGAGGGAGCACGTGTGCTCTCTTTCTCGCTCACTCCCCTCCCCCTCTCTATTGAGTGCACGTGTGAGAGAGAAAGAGAGCATGGGTACGCGCACGAGAGGGGGAGTGGGGGGGGGGGGTAGGACACACGCTTGAACGAGAGAAAAAGCGCACGCATGCTTATTAGAATCAGCTTGCATGCTCAATAGAGAGAAGGGGGCATGGAGCGAGCTAGAAAGAGCAGGGTGAGAGGGAGCACATGTGCTCTCTTTCTCGCTCGCTCCCCACCCCCTCTCCATTGAGCGCACGTGCGAGAGAGAAAGAGAGCATGAGTCCGCGCACGAGAGGGAGAGAGAGAGAGGGGGGGGGGGAGAGGGAGGACACTCGCTTAAACGAGAGAGAAAGTGCACGCACGCTTATTAGAATCAGCACGCACGCTCAACAGAGAGAAGGGGGCTTGGAGCGAGCTACAAAGAGCGGGGTGAGAGAGATCACGTGTGCTCTCTTTCTCGCTCGCTCCCCTCCCCCTCTCAATTGAGCGCACGTGCGAGAGAGAAAGAGAGCATGAGTTCGCACACGAGAGCGAGAGTGAGGGGGGGGGGGGGGGGGGGGGGGACACTCGCTTAAACGAGAAAGTGCACGCACGCTTATCAGAATCAGCACGCACTCTCAATAGATAGAAGGGGGCTTGGAGCGAGCTAGATAGAGCGGGGTGAGAGGGAGCACGTGTGCTCTCTTTCTCGCTCGCTCCGCTCCCCCTCTCAATTGAGCGCACGTGCGAGAGAGAAAGAGAGCATGAGTACGCGCACGAGAGAGAGAGAGAGAGGAAGGGAGGGGGGAGGACACACGCTTAAATGAGAGAGAAAGTGCACGCACACTAATTAGAATAAGCACGCACGCTCAATAGAGAGAGGGGGGCTTGCAGCGAGCAAGAACAAGCGTGGTGAGAGGGAGCACGTGTGCTCTCTTTCTCACTCGCTCCCCTCCCGCTCTCTATTGAGTGCACGTGTGAGAGAGAAAGAGAGCATGTGTATGCACACAAGAGAAAGAGAGAGAGAGGACGGGGGCGGGGGTGGGGGAGGACACACGCTTGAACGAGAGAGAAAGTGCACGCACGCTTATCAGAATCAGCACGCACGCTCAATAGATAGAAGGGGGCTTGGAGCGAGCTAGATAGAGCGGGGTGAGAGGGAACACGTGTGCTCTCTTTCTCGCTCGCTCCCCTCCCCCTCTCTATTGAGTGCACGTGCGAGAGAGAAAGAGAGCATGAGTACGCGCACGAGAGGGAGAGTGGGGGGGAAGGGGGTAGGACACACGCTTAAACGAGAGAGAAAGTTCACGCGCACTAATTAGAATCAGCACACACACTCAATAGAGAGAGGGGGGCTTGGAGTGAGCTAGAAAGAGCGGGGTGAGAGGGAGCACGTGTGCTCTCTTTCTCGCTCGCTCCCCTCCCCCTCTCTGTTGAGCGCACGTGCGAGAGAGAAAGTGAGCATGAGTACGCGCACGAGAGAAAGAGAGGGAGATGAGGGGGGGGAGGTGGGAGGACACACGCTTGAACGAGAGAGAAAGCACACGCACGCTTATTAGAATCAGCTTGCATGCTCAATAGAGAGAAGAGGGCATGGAGCGATCTAGAAAGAGCGGGGTGAGAGGGAGCATGTATGCTCTCTTTCTCGCTCGCTCCCCACCCCCTCTCCATTGAGCGCACGTGCGAGAGAGAAACAGAGCATGAGTACGCGCACGAGAGGGAGAGAGAAAAGGGGGGGAGGGGGGGACGACACTCGCTTAAACGAGAAAGTGCACGCATGCTTATCAGAATCAGCACGCACGCTCAATAGATAGAAGGGGGCTTGGAGCGAGCTAGAAAGAGCGGGGTGAGAGGGAGCACGTGTGCTCTCTTTCTCGCTCGCTCCCCTCCCCCTCTCTATTGAGTGCACGTGAGAGAGAGAAAGAGAGCATGAGTACGCGCACGATAGGGAAAGTGTGGGGGGCGGGGGGTAGGACACACGCTTAAACGAGAGAGAAAGTTCACGCGCACTAATTAAAATCAGCACGCATGCTCAATAGAGAGAGGGGGGCTTGGAGTGAGCTAGAAAAGGCGGGGTGAGAGGGAGCACGTGTGCTCTCTTTCTTGCTCGCTCCCCTCCCCCTCTATTGAGCGCACGTGCGAGAGAGAAAGAGAGCATGAGTACGCGCACGAGGGAGAGAGAGAGGGAGGGGAGGAGGGGGGAGGACACACGCTTAAATGAGAGTGAAAGTGCACGCACGCTCAATAGAGAGAGGGGGGCTTGCAGCGAGCAAGAAAGAGCGGGGTGAGAGGGAGCACGTGTGCTCTCTTTCTTGCTCGCTCCCCTCCCGCTCTCTATTGAGCACACGTGTGAGAGAGAAAGAGAGCATGTGTACGCGCACGAGAGAAAGAGAGAGAGAGGACGGGGGGTGGGGAGGGTACACGCTTGAATGAGAGAGAAAGTGCACGCACTCTTATTAGAATCAGCACTCATGCTCAATAGAGAGAAGGGGGCTTGGAGCGAGCTAGAAAGAGCGGGGTGAGAGGGAGCACGTGTGCTCTCTTTCTCGCTCGCTCCCCTCCCCCTCTCTATGGAGCGCACGTGTGAGAGAGAAAGAGAGAATGAGTACGCTCATGAGAGAGAGAGGGGGGGGGAGGGACACACCCTTGAACGAGAGAGAAAGTGCACGTGTGCTAATTAGAATCAGCACGCACGCTCAATAGAGAGAGCGGGGCTTCGAGCGAGCTAGAAACAGCTGGGTGAGAGAGAGCACGTGTGCTCTCTTTCTCGCTCGCTCCCCTCCCCCTCTCTATTGAGCGCACGTGCGAGAGAGAAAGAGAGCATGAGTACGCGCACGAGAGAAAGAGATCGGGGGGGAGTACACACGCTTGAACGAGAAAGAAAGTGCACGTGCGCTAATGAGAATTAGCACGCATGCTCAATAGAGAGAAGGGGGCTTGGACCGAGCTAGAAAGGTGAGAGAGGGCACGTGTGCTCTCTGTCTCGCTCGCTCCCCTCCCCCTCTCTATTGAGTGCACGTGCAAGAAAGAAAGAGAGCATGAGCATGTGCACGACAGAGAGAGAGAGGGGGGGGGGGGAGGGGGGAGTACCCACGCTTAAACGAGAAAGAAAGTGCACGCACACTAATTAGAATCATCACGCACGCTCAATAGAGCGAGGGGGGCTTGGTGCGAGCTAGAAAGAGCGGGGTGAGAGAGAGCACGTTTGCTCTCTTTCTTGCTCGCTCCCCTCCCACTCTCTTTTGAGTACACGTGCGAGAGAGAAAGAGTGCATGAGTACCCGCACGAGAGAGCGAGAGAGAGAGGGGGGGGGGGGAAGGGGAGGACACACGCTTGAATGAGAGAGAAAGTACACGGGCGCTAATTAGATCGGCACGCATGCTCAATAGAGATAGGGGGGCTTGGAGCGAGCTAGAAAGAGCGGGGTGAGAGAGAGCACGTGTGCTCTCTTTCTCGCTCGTTCCCCTCCCCCTTTCGATTGAGCGCATGTGCGAGAGATAAAGAGAGCATGAGTACGCGCACGAGAGTGAGAGAGAGAGAGAGATCGAGCGGGGGGGGGGGAGTACACACACTTGAACGAGAGAGAAAGTGCATGCGTGCTAATGAGAATCAGCACGCACGCTCAATAGAGAGAAGGGGGCTTGGAGCGAGCTAGAAAGAGCGGGGTGAGAGAGAGCACATGTGCTCTCTTTCTTGCTCCCTCCCCAACCCCTCTCTAGTGAGCGCACGTGCGAGAGAGAAAGAGAGCATGAGTACGCGAACGTGAGAGATAGGGGGGGAGGACACACGCTTGAACAAGAGAGAAAGTGCACACACGCTAATTAGATCAGCACGCACGCTCATTAGAGAGAGGGGGTCTTGGAGCAAGCTAGAAAGAGCAGGGTGAGAGAGAGCATGTGTGCTCTCTTTCTCACTCGCTCCCCTCCCCCTCTCTATTGAGCGCACGTGTGAGAGAGATAGAGAGCATGAGTACGCGCACGAGAGAGAGAGAGGGGGGTGGGAGGGGGGAGGACACACGCTTAAACGAGAGAGAAAGTGCACGCGCGCTAATTAGAATCAACACGCACGCTCAATAGAGAGAGGGGGGCTTGGAGCGAGCTAGAAAGAGCGGGGTGAGAGAGAGCACATGTGCTCTCTTTCTTGCTCCCTCCCCAACCCCTCTCTAGTGAGCGCACGTGCGAGAGAGAAAGAAAGCATGAGTACGCGAACGTGAGAGAGGGGGGGGGGGGGGGAGGACACACGCTTGAACGAGGGAGAAAGTGTGAGAGAGAACACGTGCTCTCTCACCCCCTCTTTCTCGCTCGCTCCACAACCCCCCCTCTCTATTTAGCGTTCTTACTCATTCTAATTAGTGTGCGTGCTCTTTATCTCTCTTTCAAGCGCGTGTGTTCTCTCTCTCTCGTGCACGTGCTCATGCTCTCTCTCTCGCACGGGAGGGGAGAGAGTGAGAAGGACAGCACACGTACTCTCCCTCACCGCCTCTTTCTTGCTCGATCCACTCCCCCCCCCTCTCTATTGAGCGTGCTTACTCATTTTAATTAGCGCGTGTACTCTTTCTCTCTTTCGAGCGCGTGTGCTTGATAAAGAGAGGGGGAGGGAAGCGAGCGAAAAAGAGTGCAAACGTGCTGTCTCTCACCCCCTCTTTCTTGCTCGATCCACGCCCCCCTCTCTCTCTATTGAGTGCATGAGAGAGAGAGAGAGAGAAATCATGTGTGTTGTTTTTCTCGCTTGCTCCCCTCCCCCTCTCTCTATTGAGCATGCGTGAGAGAGAGAGAGAGAGCATGAGGACACACGCTGGAAAGATGGAGAGAGCGAGAGAGAGAGAGAGAGATCACTCACGCTCAAGAGAGAGAGAGAGCACGAGAGATCGTATGCGCTAATTAGAATGAGCAGGCATGCTCAATAGAGAGAGGGGGGCATTGAGTGAGCGAGAAAGAGGGGCCGTGAGAGAGAGCACATGTGCTCTCTTTCTCATTTGCTCCCCCCCTTTCTCTATCTAGCGCACGTGCCTGAGAGAGAGAGAGTGAGCATGTGCACAAGAGAGTGAGAGAGGAGTACACACGCTCAAGAAAGAGAGTGAGAATGCATGCTTGTGATAGAGGGAGAGAGCACGTGTGCTTGAGAGCGAGAGGGAGCACGCACGCTCATGATAGAGAGAGTACGCGAGAGAGACAGAAAGAGTACGCGCGCTCAGAGCACGTGTGCTCTCTTTCTCGCTCACTCCTCACCCACTCTCTCTGTCGAGCGCTCATGCTAGAGAGATTGAGTGAGAGCAAGAGCACATGTGGTCGAGGGAGAGAGGGTGGGACTGAGCAAGCGCACTCGAGATAGAAAGAGCACGCGCGCTCGAGAGAGAGCACATGCGCTTGAGGGAGAGAGCACGCGCACTCGAGAGAGAGCACGCGTGCTTGAGGGAGAGAGCACACTCGATTTGGAGAGAGAGGCACGTGCTTGAGGGAGAGAGAGAGAGATGCGTGCTCGAGAGAGAGCATGCGCGCTTGAGGGAGATCACGCTCGCAAATGAGATTGAGCACACACGCTCAAGAGAGAGAGTGTGTGTGTGGGGGGGGGGGGGGGGCGTGGTGCGAGCGAGAAAGCAGGGGGTGAGAAAGCACATGTGCTCTTTTTCTTGCTTGCTCCCCTCCCCCCTCTCTCTCAATTGAGTGCGTAAGATAGAGAGAGAAATAGAGAGAGAGAGCATGCGCGATCAAGAGAGAGAACATCATGCCCAAAAGAGAGAGAAAGAACTTATGCTCAAGAGAAATGGGGGCGTGGATCGATCTAGAAAGATGGGCGTGAGAGCATTTGTGCTCTCATTCTCGCTCGCTTGCCTTCCCCTCTTTATATGGAGCGTGCATGCGAGAGAGAGAGAGAAATAGCACGCATACTCGATATAGGGAGCACGCGTGCTTCATATAGAGAGCACACACGCTTGAAAGAGAGAGCACACACACTCGAGAGAGAGAGAGCACACGAGAGAGAAAAGAGAATGTGTTCTCGAGATAGAGATAACTCGCGATAGAGAGAAAAGGAAATAAATAGCACATGCACTCAAGAGAGAGAGACAGTGAGAGAACATGAGCACACGTATGCGAGAGTGAGCACACACACATGAGAGAGAGAAAGAGCACGCACTCTTAAGAGAGAGAGAGAGAGAACGTATCCTCGTGAGAGAGCATGAGGGAGCACGCCTGCTCGTGATAGAGAGAGCATGAGAGAGAGAAAGAACATTCGCACTCAGAGAATGTGTGCTCTCTTTATCGCTCGCTACCCATCCCCTCTCTCTGTCGAGCATGCATGCTCAAGAGATTGAGTGAGAACAAGAGCACGCATGGTTGAGAGAGAGATAGAGAGAGGGTAGGACTGAGAAAGTGCGCTCAAGATAGAGAGAGCACGTGCGAGAGAGAGAGAGAGCACACGCGCCCGAGCGAGAGAGCACACATGCCCGAGCGAGAGAGCACTCGTGCTCGATTGAGAGAGAGAAAACTTGCACTCGAGAAAGAGAGCACACACATTTGAGAAAGAGAGCAGCTCGCTAATGGGAATGAGCACGCAAGCTCAAGAGAGAGAGTGGGGGCGTGGTGTGAGTGAGAAAGTGGGGTGTGAGAGAGCACGTGTGCTTTTTTTTCTCGCTCGCTCCCCTCCCTCCTCTCTCTCAATTGAGCATGATAGAGAGAGAAAGAGAGAGAGAGCACGAGCGCTCAAAAGAGTGAGAAAGAGCACACTCGCTAATGAGAGAGAGAGAGAACGCACACTCGTGATAGGGGGCGTGGAGCGAGCGAGAAAGATGGGCGTGAGAAAGCACATGTTCCCTCATTCTCGCTCACTCGCTTGCCTCCCCCTCTCCCTATTGAGCATGTGTGCGAGAGAGAGAGAGAGAGAGAGAGAGAGAGCAAGAGCACGTGCACTCGAGAGAGAGATGGAGCACATACGCGATTGAGAGAGAGATGGAGCACATACGCGATTGAGAGAGAGCATGCGCGCTCGAGAGAGAGAGAGAGCATGTGTGTTCAAGAGAGAGTGAGAAAGAACACGTGCTGAAGAGAGAGAGCACGCTCGCTCAAGAGAGAAAGGGAGAGGGTGGGAGTGAGCGAGCGCACTCGAGAGAGAGAACGATAAAGAGCATGCATGCTGAGAGAGAGAGAGAGCATGTGCACTAGAGAGAGAGAGCATGCATTTGAGAGAGAGAGAGAGAGAGAGAGCATGGGCGCTCAAGAGAGAGAGCAAGTGCACTCGAAAGAGAGAGAAAGAGCACGCACGCCAATCAGAATGAGAACGTGTGCTGGAGAGAGGGGGTGTGAGTGAGATAGTTGGGTGAGAGAGAGAGAGAACTTGTGCTAATGAGTGAGAGCACACACGCTCGAGAGATAGAGGGGGAGAGCACGCATGCTCAAGAGTGGGAGAGAGCATGCACACTTGAAAGAGCACACATGCTAATGAGAGTGAGCACACACGCTAAAGAGAGAGGGGGCGTGGAGTGAGCGAGAAAGAGGGTAGTTGAGATAGAGAGAGCAAGCGCACTCTAGCGAGAGAGAGAGAGAGAGAGAGAGCACGCTTGCTAATGAGAATGAGCATGCACGCTCAAGAGAGAGAGTGGGGGGGGGGGTGAGCAAGAAAGTGGGAGTGAGAGAGCACGTGTGCTCTTTTTCTCGCTTGCTCCCCTCCCCCTCTCTCTCAATTAAGCACGATAGAGACAGAAAGAGAGGGAGCACGCACGCTCACTGATGAGAGAGAGAACGCATGCTCGAGAGAGAGAGAGGGGGGCATGGAGCGAGCGAGAAAGATGGGCGTGAGAGAGCACATGTGAACTCATTCTCCCTCGCTCACCTCCCCCCTCTATTGAGCGCATGTGGGAGAGAGAGAGAGAGAGAGAGAGAGAGAGAGAGAGAGAGAGAACACGCGAGAGGGAGAGAGCATGTGCGCTCAAGAGAGAGTGAGAAAGAACATGCACGTTGAAGAGAGAGAGCATGCACGCTCAAGAGAGAAAGGGAGAGGGTGGGAGTGAGTGAGCGCGCTCGAAAGGGAGAACGATAGAGAGCAGGTGTGCGCTGAGAGAGAGCAGGTGCGCTAGAGAGAGAGAGAGCATCCACGCTCGAGAGAGAGCACGAGTGCTCAAGAGAGGGAGAGAGCAAGTGCACTCGAAAGCGAGAGAAAGAGCATGCACACCAATGAGAATGAGAACGCGTGCTGGAAGGAGGGGGCATGAGTGAGATAGTTTGGGGTGAGAGAGAGAACATGTGCTAATGAGTGAGAGCATGCACGCTCGAGAGATAGAGGGGAGTTGAGTGAGTGAGATAGTTGGGGGTGAAAGGGAGAACATGTGCTCTCTTTGAAGCTCTCTCCCTTCCCCGTCTCTATTTATTGAGCACGCATGCGAGAGAGAGAGAGAGAGCACGTGCGCTCAAGAGAGGGATAGAGCACATGCGCTTGAAAAGAGAGAAAGAGCACGCGTGCTAATGAGAATGAGCAAGCACACTAAAGAGAGAGGAGGGCATGGAGTGAGCGAGAAAGAGGGTTGTTGAGATAGAGAGAGCAAGCGCACTCTAGCGAGAGAGAGAGAGAGCACACGCTCTAAAAATAGAGCATGCACGCTTGAAAGAGAGAGAAAGAGCACACGCGCTAATGAGTGAGAGCACACACGCTCAAGAGATAGTGGGGGGAGTTGAGTGAGTGAGATATATGGGGGTGAGAGAGAGCATGTGTGCTCTCTTTCTCACTTGCTCCCCTCCCCATCTCTCTCTATCGAGCAAGAGAGAGAGAGATCATGTGTGTGCTCGATGGAGAGAGCACGCACGCTCAAGAGAGGGAGGGAGCATGCGCGCTAATGAGAATGACCACACACACTCAAGAGAGAGAGGGGGACGTGGAGCGAGCAAGAAAGAGGGGGGTTGAGAAGAGAGAATGAGAGCACCCGTGCGTGCGAGAGAGAGAGAGCACGCGTGCTTGAGAGATAGAAAGAGCACGCACACTTAAGAGAGAGAGAGAGAGCGCATGCTAATGAGAGAGGGAGAGAGCACGTGCGCCCAACAGGGGAAGCACACTCGTTCGAAAGCGAGAGGGAGCATGTGCAATCAAGAGAGAGAGCACATGTGATCGAGATAGAGAGAGCACGTGAGAGAGAGAGAGAGCACACATGTTCAAGAGAGAGGGCACATGTGCTTGAGAAAGAGAGCACGCGCGCTCAAGAAAGAGAGAGAGAGAGAGAGACCACACTCGCTAATGAGAATGGGCACGTGCCCATACGCACGAGAGAGAGAGAGAGAGAGAGAGAGAGAGAGAGAGAGAGCACTAATGAGAATGAGCACGCACACTCAAGAGAGAGTGGGAAATAGAGAGAGAGAGAGAGCAAGAGAAAGAGGGGGGGTTGAAAGAGAGAGCTCCTCATGTGAGCTAGAAGGGTTCAGATTCGATGATGTTAACCTTCTATCGGAGAACAAAAAATGACGGTGGATAAATGCCCCTTGTTGATAATCAAAGCTCCTGGCGTCATCCACATAGGGTTCTCTTTCAGCTGCTTGAGAGCTGTTAAGAGCAAATACCTAGAAGGAGAGGGAGAGGGGGGGAGAGAGAGATCACATGCGTTCGAGAGAGAGAGAGAAAGCATGCATGCTCAAGAGAGACCACACATGCTCGTGAGAGAGGGAGAGGGAGAGGGAGAGGGAGAGCAAGAGAGGGAGAGGGAGAGGGAGAGGGAGAGCAAGAGAGGGAGAGGGAGAGGGAGAGAGAGCAAGAGAGGGAGAGGGAGAGAGAGCAAGAGAGAGAGAGGGAGAGAGAGAGCATGCATGCGAGAGACAGAGCATGCACGCTCAAGAGAGAGAGCATGTGCGTTCGAGAGAGAAAAAGCATGCATGCTCAAGAGAGACCACACATGCTTGTGAGAGAGGGAGAGAACATGTGCACTCAAGAGAGGGGGCACGTGTGCTTGAGAGTGAGAGGCAGCGCGCGCAATTGAGAGAGAGCACGCACTATTGAGATGGATAGAGCACGTGAGAGATAGAGAGAGAAAGAGCATGCGAGGTTAAGAGAGGGCATGCATTCTTGAGAGAGATAGCACGCACACTCGAGAGAGAGAGCACACACTCTCTCACTCACATGTGTGCTCGAGAGAGAGAGAGAGAGCAGGGGGGCATGGAGGGAGCGAGAAAGAGGGGGTGAGAGAGAGCACGTGTTCTCTCTTTCACGCTTGCTCCCATCTCCATCACCTCTCTCTATCGAGCGCGAGTGCGAGAGAGAGAGCATGCATGCTCAAGAGAGAGAGAGGGGGGGGGTGTGGAGGGTGCTTGAAAGGAGTGGGTGAGAGAGAGAGTATTTGTGCTCTCTTTCTTGCTCGGTCCTCTCCCCCTCTCTCTATCAAGCACACAAGTGAGTGAGAGAGCAAGAGAACGCGCGCTCGAGAGAGAGAGAGAGAGAGGGTGGGAGAGAGCAAGCACGATCGAGAGAGACTGAAAGAGAGAACGCGTGATCAAGAGAGAGCACGCACGCTCGAGAGAGAGCACACACGCTCGAGAGAGAGCCCGCGTGCTCGAGAGAGAGAGCATGTGTGCTCAAGAGAGTGAGAGAGCACATGCATTTAAAAGAGAGAAAGAGCACGCACGCAAATGAGAATGAGCACGCATGCTCATGAGAGAGAGTGGGGCGTGGAGGGAGCAAGAAAGAGGGGGGTTGAGATAGAGAGAGCAAGTGCGCTCTAGCGAGAGAGAGCACAACACTCAAGAGAGAGAGAGCACACGCACTTGAGAGAGAGAGAGCATGCATTCTAAAAAGAGAGCATGCATGCTCAAAAGAGAGAGAAAGAGCACATGTGCTAATGAGTGACAACACGCACACTCGAGAGATGGTGGGGGAGTTGATTGAGCGAGATAGATGGGGGTGAGAGAGCATGTGTGCTCTCTTTCTCACTCGTCCCCTCCCTGTCTCTCTCTATCGAGCGTGTGCATGAGATAGAGAGAGCATGCACGCTCGAAAGAGAGAGAAAGAGCACACGCGCTAATGAGAATGACCACGCACACTCAAGAGCGAGAGAGAGAGGGGCATGGAGCGAGTGAGAAAGAAGGGGTGAGAGAGAGCATGTGTGCTCTCTTTCTCGCTCGCTCGCTCCCCTCCCCCTCTCTCTCTATTGAGTGAGCGTGCTCAAGAGAGAGAGAGAGCATGCACGCAAGAGACAGAGCACGCACGCTCAAGAGAGAGAGCATGCGTGCACACGCTCAAGAGAAAGAGCACACATGCTCAAGAGAGAGAGCACACATGCTCATGAGAGAGGGAGAGAGCACATGCGCTTGAGATAGAGAGAGCATGCGCGCTCGAGATAGAGCAATCACGTGAGCTCAAGACAGAGGGCACACGTGCTCGAGAGAGAGAGCAAGCGTGCTTGAGAGAGTGTGTGTGTGTGTGGGAGAGATAGAGAGAGAGCACACGTGTGAGAGAGAGAGAGATGGTGGGAGTGTGCAAGTGCACTCGAGAGAGATAATGAGAGAGAGCACGCACGCTCGAGAGAGAGAGGGTGGGAAAGATAGAGACAGAGAGAGATAGAGAGAGGCAGAGGGAGAGAGAGGGTAGGAGAGAGAGAGAGAGCAAGCACGCTCGAGAGAGAGAGAGTGAGAGAGGGAGCAAGTGCATTCAAGAGAGAGAGAGGGTGGGAGAGAGAGAGAGAAAGAGTACGCGCGCTCAAGTGGGAGAATGAGAGAGAAGGCATGCACGCTCAAGAGAGAGAGAGAGAGAGGGCCAAGCGCTCGACCAAGAGAGATAGAGAGAGCATGTGCACTTGAGCAAGAGAGAGCACGTGCACTCAAGCAAGAGAGAGAGCACACGCACTCGAGTGAGAGACGGCACGCGCACTGGAGAGAGAGAGCACTCTTGCTCAAGAGAGAGCACAGACACTCAAGAGAGAGAGCACACGTGCTCGAAAGAGAGAAAGAGTAGTGCGCTAATGAGAAAGAGCACGCATGCTCGAGGGAGAGATGTGGGCATGGAGCTGGCGAGAAAGATGGGGGTGAGAGAGAGCAAGTGTACACTCTTTCTCGCTTGCTCCCTGCCCCCTCTCTCTATCGAGCGTGTGTACAAGAGAGAGAGCAAGAGCACACATGCTTGACAGAAAGCACGAGAGAGAGAGAAAGAGAGCACATGTTCTCTCTTTCTTGCTCTTGAGCGCACGTGCGAGAGAGAGAGAGAGCATGAGCATGTGCACTCGAGAGAGAGATGGGGCACACACGCTTGATAGTGAGAGAAAGTGCACACGTGCTAATTAGAATGAGCAAGCACACTCAATAGAGAGAGGGGGCATGGAGCGAGTGATAAGTATAATTTATACGTTATTTTACCCTTAATTATTTTATTATCTATTCTCATTTAAGAGTTAATATAGGTTAAATAATTAGAAATTAAATTTAATTAGGTTAGAAAAAGCTTCCATGATGATTTGAATTAAATTGGTTTATTTTGCAGATTCTTCATTGGCGTTCGAACGGCCTCACTTACCGTTCGATCGGTATAACGTGATTTTGAAGAAAATACAGTTCAAGCATTCAAACAGGCATGCAGGGCGTTCGAACGGGATAACACGCAGTTTCCTTATTTCATCCAATTTTGAGTCCTTTTCATATTGAACTCCTTCCTACGGTTCTTATGCCTATATAAAGACATATTTGGCTCGAAATTGAAGGTTAGCAAGTAGATTTTCTGAAGAGAAGAAGGAAGAAGAAGATGGAGAAAAACTCAAAGCTTTCAATGGAGATTCAAGTGCTTTCTTCTACAATGGAAGGCTAGACTTTTCTTTTACTTAGGAGTTGATGAAGCTATAGATAAGTTTCAGTTTCTTTTTTTTTAATTTATATCTCAGTTGTGAATTATGACAATTGTATGATAAGGATTTCCTTTTTAATGGAAGAGCTTTTCATGTTTATTCAAATCTATGTTGATTTATTGTTTTGTAGATGATAGATTGATGTGGTTTTGATATTTGCATCAATTCTAATTTCTATGATTTTGAGATGGTCATACAATAGTTTTAATGTTCAGATAATTAATGACTTGGATGAGTTATACTATGATTAGACGAGTCATGCCTATAGCTAGTTTAGTGTAGATGATTCGTGCTATTGTCGAAGATAGTTCATGCCATGGAATTTAATTAATGATTCTTTCTAAAGTAATTCTAGCTTATAGCTGAAAATACTTGTTCATATTCACACTAGATTTGGATTAAAAGTGAAGGAATTGTTATGGTTCTATAGTGGATTCGATTTCCTAAGTAATTTCCATCATATTAGTCTCTTACTTTTGATATAGTTGATTCCTTTCCTTTACTTAATTAAAGTTTAAGTTGTTTTAGTTTCAACCAGCAAATCCCTCTTTAGATTTAGTAATAATTCATCCGTCCCTGAGGTTTGACAACCCTTAAATACTCATCCTAGTACAATTACCTTGTACACTTGCAAAGGGTTTAATTATAAACGATCAGCGAGAGAGAAAGAGGGGGTGAGAGAGAGCATGTGTGCTCTCTTTCTTGCTCGCTCCCCTCACCCGCTCTCTATTGAGTGCACATGTGAGAGAGAGAGAGAACATGAGCATGCGTACTCGAGGGAGAGATAGAGCACACGTGGTTGAAAGAGAGAGAAAGTGCACACGTGCTAATTAGAAAGTTCTCTCTCTCTCTCTAGTGCGAGTGATCCCTCTCTCTCTCGTGCACGTGCTCATGGTCTCTCTCTCTCACTCGCATGCGCTCTCAATAGAGAGAGGGGGAGGGGAGAGAGAGAGAGTGGGAAAGGGAGTGGGAGAGAGAGAGCACATGTTCTCTCTTTCTCGCTCTTGAGCGCATGTGCGAGAGAGAGAGAGCATGAGCACGCACACTCGAGAGTGAGAGAAAGTGCACGCGTTCTAATTAGAATGAGCAAGCAAACTCAATAGAGAGAGGGGGGCATGGAGCGAGTGAGAAAGAGGGGGTGAGAAAGAGCATGTGTGCTCTCTTTCTTGCTCGCTCCACTCACCTGCTCTGTATTGAGCGCGCGTGTGAGAGAGAGAGAGAGAGAGAGAGAGAGAACATGAGCATGCGCACTCGAGGGAGAGAGAGAGCACACGTGCTTGAAAGAGAGAGAAAGTGCACACATGCTAATTAGAAAGTTCTCCCTCTCTCGAGTGCGAGTGATCCCCCTCTCTCTCTCTCTCATGCACGTGCTCATGCTCTCTCTCTCACTCGCACGCGCTCTCAATAGAGAGAGGGGGAGGGAGGAGAGAGAGAGAGAGAGAGAGAGAAGGTGGGAGAGAGCGACTGCTCAAGACAGAGAATGAGAGAGAGAGCATGCGCACTTGAGAGAGATAGCGCAAGAGAGAGAGAGAGAGCACACTGTTACGGACGTGCCCTCAGGCAGCTAGCCATGTGGCGCTTGTAGGCTAAATGCCCACCAAGAAAGCCTTTGTTCGGGACGAATGGCTTGTCTTGCACGGATGCATTTTGTAAATCACTTGCGGGCACTCGTGCAAAGCAAAAAGGTAGGGGGCAGAAAGCAAGTCACATTGTAAGGAAACGAATGAACACAAGCATGGAAAATAGATGCATTCACTATCAACATGTTTACAAGCAATGGGTGCAACGACACTATGCCCAATAGCACAACTACTGACTCCCCCCTATATAGCATAAAAGATATTTTGTATATGGTTGTAGTGGCAGCCAAAGTGGCTGTACGGGCATGGTGGCACCCTAAAACATAAATAAGGAAAATACATGAAAATAAAGAAAAGTACATGTAAGGAAAGCAAAAAGGATGTTGGTGGGGTGTCCGGAATGCAGTCTGTGACATGCTCCCCCACTCAATTCCGTCGACGTCCTCATTGACGCTTCTCATGGAAGTAGGCTTTGACTTGATCAACATGGTGGTTGATGAGTTCTTCTTCTGGCTCCTAGCTATGTAGAAGATCTCGCCATTTGATGAGGAATTCCCGGATGTTCTCTTTGTGGCATTCAACTTCGCGATCGGCGATGATCTCGTCGAGAATTCTGACATCAGTGATGACTTTGGGATTGCCATGTGCGAGGTGGTGTCTAGAGAGATCCTCAGCATCTGCATGGTATGGCTTCAAACAGCTGGCATGGAAGACAAGATGGATATGCATCTAGGATGGTAATTGCACTTTGTAAGATACCTTCCTGACCTGTTGGAGGATGGCTACGGGGGCTTCATACTTGCGAATGAGACCTTTGTTCAACTGGCGGAAAAGCTTGAGTTGGGCGAGCTTTACAAACACGAGATCCCCCACACTAAAGGTAGAGGGTTGGCGGCCTTGATCAGCCCACTTCTTGGCGCGGGCAGCGGCTTTCTCAAGATAAGCACGGGCAATTTCTGATGTTATGTTCCAGTCTTGTGCGAGGTGGAAGGCAGGGGGACTAATGCCAGTGTAGCCCAGAGCTAATGTGTGGGGCGTGGCAGCCAGGCGACTAGTGGCCAATTCAAATGGACTCTGGTTAGTGGCGGAGCTCTTTTGTAAATTGTAGGAAAACTGAGCAACGTCGAGGAGATTGACCCAATTCTTTTGGTTGGCACTGATGAAGTGGCGTAGGTACTCTTCAAGGAGAGCATTGACGTGCTCTGTTTGGCCGTCTATTTGAGGATGCATGCTCGATGAAAAGCTTAACTTGGATCCAAGCAGTTTAAAGAGTTCCGTCTAGAAGCGGCTTGTGAAGCGTCCATCTTGATCACTCATAATTGTTTGGGGCACCCCCCAATACTTAACAATATTCTTCAGAAAGAGGTGGGCAGATTCTTCAGCGGTGCAATGTTTAGGAGTTGGCATGAAGGTAGCATATTTAGAGAAATGGTCAACGACCACCAAGATTGAACCGTATCTGCCAACTTTGGGCAATGCCGAGATAAAGTCAAGAGAAACACTCTCCCAAGGGCCTTGTGGTACCGGAAGTGGTTGAAGGAGGCCCAGTGGTTTGTCGTGTTCCACTTTGTCTTGTTGGCAAGTAAGACATGTTTGAACATACGCCTCAACATCATCGTTCATGTGAGGCCAGAAGTATGTCTGCTCTAGAAGGGCTAATGTGCGATGGATACCCAGATGGCCAGCCCTAGGAGTGTCATGACACTCATGCAGAAGTTCTTTCCGCAAGTGGTCTGCTTTTGGAACATAGATCCTTCGTCCCTTGGTCATCAGTAGTCCATTGTCAAGCCAAAACTTATGAGTCTTGTCGTCTTTTACTTGCTGGAGGAGGGTGCACACGAAGGGATATTTCTCCATTGCTGTTTGAATGCGATGATGTAGATCAGTCGAGCAAAAACTGATGCTAGCAAGATGAAGGGAAACTAGTTCGGTCAATTCGTCTTGTCGGTTGAGGGCATTAGCAACGACATTGTTCCGCTCATGTTTGTACTCCAGTATGTAGTCAAATTCGGCCAAAAAGTCTTGCCACCGAGCTTGTTTCGGAGATAACTTGGGCTGAGACTGGAAGTAACTAGTCGCAATGTTGTCGGTTTTGACAACGAGGCGAGAACCTAGTAAGTAATGGCGCCAAGTGCGCAGGCAATGGATAATAGCTGTCATCTCCTTCTCTTGTATAGTGTAGCATCGCTCCATTTCGTTGAGTTTGCAACTTTCAAAGGCAACAGGATGGTCTTCCTATGAGAGAACACCCCAGATGGCATAGTAAGAGGCATCCGTTTGTACTTCAAATGGCTTGGAGTAGTCCGGGAGTCGAAGCACCGGTTCATGTGTGATTGCTATCTTGAGTTCAGCAAAGGCTTTCTGGCAGTGTTTTGACCAACACCAAGGGCAATCTTTCTTTAGAAAGTTCGTTAAAGGGGCAGCTTTTTGTGAATACCCTTGGACAAACCATCAGTAATAGTTAGAGAGACCCAAAAAAGCTCGTAATTGTTTCACTTTGGTGGGGGCCGACCAATCTTCAATTGCACAAATCTTTTCTTGGTCCATTCGAACTTGTCCACCGCCAATATGATGTCCTAAAAAGATAATTTCCTGTTGTGCAAATAAGCACTTTTCCAGCTTGGCGTATAGTTGATTCCGACGAAGGACCTCGAACACGGTTCGCAAGTGGGTAACATGTTTGGCAAGTGTATTGCTGTAGACCACAATGTCATCGAGGTAGACGACCACAAAGCGATCAAGGAAGTCAAGGACAATATTGTTCATAAGTGTGTAGAAGGTGACCGGTGCATTGGTAAGGCCAAAAGGCATGACCAAGAACTCGAATGCACTATAGCGAGTAACACACGTAGTCTTGGCTTCATCTCCATTGGCAATGCGCACTTGGTAGTAACCAGAATGGATATCCAATTTGGAGAAGTAACGAGCACTGCCAAGTTGGTCAAACAAATCTGCGATGAGCGGGAGGGGGTACTTGTTCTTCACAGTCAATTTGTTCAATGCTTGATAGTCGATACAAAGGCGCAAGCTCCCATCGTGCTTCTTTTGAAATAGAACTGGGGCACCAAAGGGGGCTTTAGAGGAGCGTATGAAGCCCGCATCAAGCAATTAATCAAGTTGTTTGGGCAATTCTATAATTTCAGGGGCCTCCATTCAGTAAGGGGTGCGGGCTAGTGGTTTCATGCCAGGCTCGAACTTGATTTGGTGGTCAATGGGTCGCTACGGAGGCAGACACTTTGGTAAGGCTTTGGGGATAACATCGGCATAGACATTTAAAACAGATTGAACTTCTGTCGGCAATGGCTGATCCCCCTGTGGTTGACTTTCCATATGAAGAGCCACAAGGTATGTTGGATCACCTTTCTTCAACCTGTTGTCTAGTTGCAATGCAGATGGATGTGCAGTGTCAGTCTTGTTCTTGTGGACAACCGATACCATGTAAGGATTTGTGGCTTCAAATGTGCAAACAGACCCCAGATGTGGCATCGGGACAATGTTCGCTTTCTGTAAGAATTTCATCCCAAGGATAACTTGGAAGTCATCCAAGGGGACGGCCATGAGGTTTGTCGTGCCAGACCACTTGTCAATCCGAATGGGAACATCTTTGGCCAACCCAGTGATGAGCAAGCTTCAGAGTTCACCGCCTTCATTCGACTAGAATCTTTGATGAGTTTTATCCCTATGTGTCTTGCCTCATTGTCCGATATGAAGGTGTGGGTGGCTCCTATGTCTACCATTGCTTTTGTTGGGACGCTATTCAAGTGGATCTCAATATACATCAGGCCCTTTGCTTGAGGTAATTGTTTGCCTTGAGTACCCTTGATGTACATCGTGGGTGCTTCCCCTTCGTCGCCAGAGACAACATCATTTCCTTCAAGTCGGGCTGACTCTCTTGTAACGAGGGCATTAAGCGCTTTCTTTTGTGGACACTGCCAATTAAGATGGGGTCCGGCACACAGTGAGCATGATAATGGACCCCTAGCACGGTTAGAGGGTTGGAATGGCTGAGTGGCAGAAGTGGAACTATCGGCTTTAGTCCCGAAGTCTTTGTCAAAAGGCTTCTTTTCAAAAACTTTGCCCTTGCCCTTGTCCTGAGACTCACTTGGGTAACTTTGGTCCCGTTGACCTTGTCGTGAGCCTTGGTCCCTTTGAGAAAACCCAGGTTTTCTTGTGTTGTCTTGGGCAGTGAAATCAGTGAAACGTTTGGCTTCCGTGATGGTTGTAGATAAGTCATGTACTTTGCGCCGGTTCATCTCTGTTTGGGCCCAAGGCTTGAGGCCTTCAAGGAAGTAGAACAACTTATCATTCTCGGCCATGTCGCGGATGTCCAACATCAGGGCTGAAAATTGTTTGACATATTCACGAATGGTTCCCGTTTGTTGGAGACGATGGAGGTTCCGTTGGGCAATGAATTCCACATTTTCAGGCAAAAATTGGGTCTTCAGCCGACCCTTCAGGTCTTCCCAGGTATTTACTTCAAGGTGACCATTCAAAATTTCTTCGTACTTCATCCTTCACCAAAGTTTGGCATCGCCGGATAAGTACATCGTGGCCATTGTGACCTTATCTTCTTCTGACTCTAGGCGAACAGCCCGAAAGTATTGTTCCATATCGAACAAAAAAATTTCCAGTTCTTTAGCATCTCACGCTCCCTGATAGACCTTGGGTTTCGGCACTTTGGGGTGCTTGACGGCTACAACAGGCTCCTATTGGGCTATCATTCGGAGGAGAAGGCTCACTTGTGCAGCCAAGTTTTGTACCTGCTCACGCAATTTCTCAACTTTCGCTTGTGATTCTTCGATCAACATGCGGTTCTCTATATTGACACCATGATTTTGTGATCCAGTCTTGCAGTTCTATTTCTCCACTTTTTCAAGAGAGTTCACTTTCTCTTCCAACACAAGAAGCCCGCTGACCAAGGGGGCAACTCGCTCCTCTCAGGCTTCAACATGGTCCTACCATTTGGATGGCTTATTTGTGTTGTGGGTCTGGAGCAGCATGCTCGACTCCACTAGCTTCAGCTGCTACCGACTTCAACATCATGAGTGGAAGCTTGACAGGCTGCCTTTTCTTTGACTCCGATACCAACAGTCATGGACATGCCCTCGGTCAGCCAGCCGTGCGGCGCTTGTAGGCTAAATGCCCACCAAACAAGCCTTTGTTTAGGACGAATGGCTTGCCTTGCACGGATGTGTTGTGCAAATCACTTGCGGGCGCTCGTGCAAAGCAAAAAGGTAGGGGGCAGAAAGCGAGTCACATTGCAAGGAAACGAATGAAAAAAAGCATGGAAAATAGATGCATTAACTATCAACATGTTTACAAGCAATGGGTGCAACAACATTATGACCAACAACACAACTACTCACTCCCCCCCCCCCCCTATATAGCATAAGAGATTTTTTGTATATGGCTGGAGTGGCAGCCAAAGTGGTTGTACGGGCATGGTGGCACCCTAAAACATAAATAAGGAAAATACATGAAAATAAAGAAAATTACATGTAAGGAAAGAAAAAAGAAAGTTGGTGGGGTGTCTGGAATGCAGTCTGTGACAACACGTGCTTGAGAGAGAGAGAGAGCACACACACTAAATAGAGAGAGCATGCGCATGAGAGAGAGAGAGAGACAGCATGCGCGCTCGAGAGAGAGAGAGAGTACGCATGCTCGAGGAGAGCACACATGCTCGAGCGAGAGAGAGAGTGATAGGGAGAAAGAGAGCATGTGCGCTCGATAGAGAGAGAGCACACGCTCGAGAGAGAGAGCACGTGTGCTTGAGAGAGAGAGCACAGGCGCTCAAAAAGAGAGAGAGAGCACGGGCACTCGATAAAGAGAGAGCTCCCATGCACACTCAAGAGAGGGGGGCGTGAGTGAGCAAGAAAGAGGGGGTGAGAGAGAGCACCTGTTCTCTCTTATTCGCTCGCTCCCCTCCCCCCCTCTCTATCGAGCACGCGTGCGAGTGAGAAGAAGAGCACGTGCGTGCGAGAGAGAGAGAGACCATGCGCGTTCGAGGGAGAGAGAGCATGCGTGCTCGAAAGAGAGGAAGGGCATGAACGCCAATGAGAGAGAGCACACACTCTCAAAGGAGAGAGGAGGGCGTGGAGCAAGAGAGAAAGATGGGGGTGAGAGAGAGGAAGTGTGCACTCTTTCTTACTCGCTCCCTGCCCCCCTCCCTCTTTCGAGTGCGCGTGCGAGAGAGAGAGAGCAAGAGCACGTGCGGTTGAGAGAGAGAGAGAGAGCACACGCTCAAGAGAGCACTTGCGCTCGAGCGAGAGAGAGAAAGGGAGAAATAGAGTGCACACGCTCGAGCGAGAGATAGGGAGAAAGAGAGCATGTGCACTCAATAGAGAGAGCACATGCGCTCGACAGAGAGAGAATGCGCGGTCTAGAGAGAGCACACGTGCTTGTTAGAGAGAGAGAGCACACGCGCTCAAAAAGAGAGAGAGAGAGAGAGAACACGTACTTGAAAAAGAGAGAAAGAGTACGTGCACTAATGAGAGAGAGCACACACGCCTGAGAGAGGGGGGCATGGAGCAAGTGAGAAAGAGGGGTGTGAAAGAGAGCACTTGTGCTCTCTTTCTTGCTTGCTCCCCTCCCCTCCCTCTCTATCAAGAGCGTGTGCGAGAGAGAGAGAGAGAGAGAGAGAGAGAGAGAGAGAGAGAGAGAGAGAGAGAGAGCGGGGGGGATGAGAGAGAGAGAGAGCAAGAGCACGCGCACTCGAGAGAGAATAAGAGAGAGGGCACAACCGCAAGAGAGAGCACGCGCGCTCACGAGAGAGAGCACACATGCTCAAGAGAGGGTGCGTGGAGGGAGCGAGAAAGAGGGGGTGAGCGAGAGCACGTCTGCTCTCTTTCTTGCTTGCTCACTCGCCGCCCCACCACTCTCTCTCTATCGAGTGCGCGTGCTCGAGAGACAAAGATAGAGAGAGCAAAAGCATACATGCTCGGGAGAGAGAGAGGGTGGGAGAGAGTGAGTGCGCTTGAGAGAGAGAACGAGAGAGAGAGAGAGAGAAAGAGAGCATTCACGCGAGAGAGAGAGAGACAGCTTGAGGGAGAGAATTAGAGAGAGAGCACGCATGCAAGAGAGAGAGCTCGCGCATGTGCGTAAGAGAGAGAGTGAGCACGCGCACTCGAGCGAGTGATAGCACACATGCTCGAGCGAGATAGAGAGCATGCTCGAGCGAGAGAGCACACGCGCTTGAGAGAGAGATAAGGCACGCGCCCGAGCGAGATAGAGAGCACGCGTGCTCGAGCGAGAGAGAGAGCACATGCACTCGAGCGAGAGAAGAGCACATGCGCTCGGGCAAGAGAGAGAGAGCACTCACGCTCAAGCGAGATAGAGAGCATGCACGCTCGAGTGAGATAGAGAGCACACATGCTCAAGCGAGAGAGAGCACGCACGCTCGAGAGGGACAAAGAGAGAGAGAGAGAGAGAGAGAGAGAGAGAGAGAGAGAGAGAGAGAGAGAGAGAGAGAGAATGATCAAGAGAGAGAACGAGAGAGAGCTTGCGCACTCGTGCTAGAGATCGAGAGAGAGCTAGAAGGAGAAAATGATATATAGATTATGCACGCTTGAGAGAAATAGATCACGCACGCTCGAGAGAGAGCAAGCGCTCAAGAGTGAGAGAGCACGAGAGATAGAGCACATGCACTCGAGAGAGAGAGAGAGAGAGTGAGAGAGAGAGAGAGCTAGAGCGGGAGAATGAGAGAGAGCACACACGCAAGAGAGAGAGTGTGTGTGCGTAAGAGAGAGAGAGAGTGTGTGTGGGAGATAGCTAGAGAGAGAGTGAGCACACGCGCTTGAGTGAGTGATAGCACGCGTGCTCGAGCGAGAGACAGCACGTGCACTCGAGCGAGAGAGAGAGAGAGAGAGAGAGAGAGAGCATGTGCACTCGAGATAGAGAGAGCACACGCGTTCGAGAGAGAGAGCATGTGTGGTCGATGTTGGTGGATTTTAGTAGTTCCCTATGCACAAGACAAGAGAACGGATTGGATGATCCTTCCTTGCAAGGGATAGAGAAGAATTTTTTTTATATGTGGGACGACATTTTCTTGATTAATCAAGACTACTCTTTACACTTTGGAGTAAGTAGTAATGATTAATCAATTTTAGAAACCCTTCGATTAGTTGGCAAATGAAGGAAACAACTGGAAATTTATTAAAATAAGAATAAAAGAGAATTGCCAGGAGAAGTGGCTACAACTTTCAAGTTTAGAAAATAAAAAAGAAGAAAAGAAAAAAGGAAAATTCTTCTTGAAGATGAGAGCTCCCTTGTATGATTTTTTCTTCATTCTTGCGTACTTCATGTTTGTCTTTCAATTCCTTGAACTTCTTCGACCTTTTGAAGGTCAAGGCTTTTTAGGATTTAGACGTCTTTTGGTGTGTGATGGACTTCTGGATTTCTTTTTTGGAGGTTCCCTAGACTTGAAGGCCAAAAGCCCATTCTCATGAAAGCGAAGGGGTATTTATAGCATCGGGGTTGTACGGTTAAGCAAAGTAGTGGGGGTGAGTGGGAAGGGTAGTTCGTGAGAAATGGAGAGTGAGTTAGTGGGATGTGGGGAATGAGATAGTGGGATGAGTTGTGGGGGTAGTTCGTGGGAGGTGGAGAGTGAATTAGTGGGAAGCGGGAATGTGGTGAAGGTGGTTTTGGTATTATACCTTTGACTTGGTCCCCCTCACACTTAATCACTTTCTTTACACTTTTTTTTTCTAACTTCATTATTTTTTTCTTCGAAATCGAACTTTGAGTTCTTTGAAATTTAACTCTTTTTTTTTGTGTTTCCAGCCATTTTAGTCTTTTTATGGCTAAACATTTTTTACAAAACAAGACTTAACGTGGGACCCACGAGTCTCATCTAGCCATTTACTTATTTTGGTTTTATGGCTATTTTGATGTGAGATTTATGGGGTCTCACACAGCCCTTTGCAATTTGAATTTTTTGATTTTGATGTGGCTACATGAGGCTTACAAAGCCTCTCTTAGCCATTTAACTTTGAGTGTAAGGAGGCCCCACGAGGTCCTCACATAATACATATTTATTATTATTATTTTTTTGCTAGAAACCTTAGTCCATTCCTACACGTGTAAGATTAGATTTTGCTTCATCACTTTTTTTTTCTTTAGTCTTTGTCCACTTCGGAGACTTTGTCCATTTAAAAATTTGGTCTCACTCAGAGCTACAAAATCTTGGCTTTTGAATTTTGACTTTTGAATTTTTTTTTTCAACAGACAACCCCTCCGAGGGGTGATAGTGGAGTGACATTATAAATGGAACTGTCGCCCATTGAAAAAAAATATCACAGCAATGTCTAGTTTCCCATTAACTTCTTCTACTGGGTTGCCTGCAATCCAAACTTCTTATGGAACTCGTTTGAATTTTGATGGGAATTTCAAAGTTATAATGGACATAGCTGTAGAGATAATAATGCAAGTTTGATGAGGTGTCGCTGAAGATCAACAAAGAGATGCACCCCTTCCAAGTTTTATCCTTGCCCAAGGATACCTCTTCTGCACCGAAGATTTAGACAATAAGCGTATTGTTTTTCTTGAAGATATCAAAGAAGAGTTGATTAGAGAGGGAACTCTATACTGATAGATTTCCTTCTCATCATTATTATTATTATTTTTCGAATGTATTCTTCTCATATGAGAGATTTTATTTTTTTTTAAGAAAATTTTTTTTGCAGGAGAGTTTCTCTCTATCTCTCTTTTTTTTTTTTTTTTGCAAAATTTATACATGCCCTAGCCTCTTCCAATCCTTCACTCATTTCAATTTTTTTTTATATAAGAGTGGATCTTTATTCTGGATGCTCAACCCACCAACATGTTCAAAATCACAAATTTGATTTAAGCCTTATCAAACTCGTAGATACTTTAACTAAACAACATTGTACCAAACTTTTCTTAAGAGGAGAAAATTTACAAATATTGCAGCAATCCTTTTCTTAAAACTTGCCCTTTGTTCTACATTCTTTTATGACTTTAACTTCTATCATTAGTTGGACTTGGACTTGTAGAAATATTAGAACTCGCTCATGTGAGAATTCAAGCGGTTCTCTTTATATAAAGGGACAATATTCTTCTGACTTTCTTTTCTACAAAAAATAGAAAGAGGTGACTTGGTAGCTATTGATTTGTGAGGAATTTTTTTTTTTAGCCTTCTTCCTTGATTATGTTGTTATTGATGCACATACCCCAAACTCATTCCAAAAGGTTGTTTCTCAACGGCCTCTTGTACTCAAATTTGTTGAACCAAGATATGATAAATGTAAACAACTCTTTCATAGAATTGGATTTTATCTCAGGAAATCAAGTCAACTTACGATAAATCTTTCACGGAATTAGATTTTAACAAAGAACTGAAGTCCTCATCTTAAGAGACAAACACGATTATGTTCCTATCTTTTCTCCCTTAATTCTGTTTGGCCTCCTCATTCCTTGATCAACAGGTCTCCTAGTATCAGTTAAACTCATTGTGATAAGAATATCAATTGATCTAGGAACATTCCCTATTTAATCAACATGCTTCTCCATTAATTTACTCTATTCATCCTCCGTTGTTTGGTGAAGAATCTTCTTTCTCAATCGAGGCGTGTTGTTCTTTCTCCTTTCAGTTGATTTGTGAGGGCGCACTGGTAGAAATCGCTCAAGGTTACTTTCTCTCTTCTCTTTTTTTTTAATTGTTTGGTTGAAGGGAGGATGGGCAGGCCTGGCAAGGGATCACATGCAATGAGGGAGGAGAGTGGGTGGTGGAGATGATGGGTCAGTTGCCGGACCTAGATTGGAACCTGTGAGGAAAAGGTCAAAACCGATAATTGGGATACAGCTGAGCTCGACTTGGGAGACGAAGCCGGCAAGGCAGGCCAAGGACTCATCGGTGGAGGAGGAAACATTGAAGCATATGGGGGTTGTGCGTATGGGGTGACCATGTCCACGATCAGTCTCTGGCCATTCTTGCAGTGAGAAAGGTCACCATTGATGAAGTAGAATGGGCCCAACCCATCCAGCTTGATGATAGTACTCCCCTCGTTGAGGCTACATGCTACCGCGCTCATGGGGCTATGGAAGCCAGAAGGATAGAAACTGTCCATGATATTCTAAATCTTGTGCACACGAGAGTCAAGTGTAGCAAGTATCCTTATTTGAAATTGTGTTACCTAACAGCCTACTCCCCCACTCGTGGGACCACAAAAGCCGGAAGGATAGGAATTACCCATGATATTCCACATCATGTGCCCGCCATAGCCAAATATGGCAGGTATCAAGGGAGTCTGAAGACACAAAAATCAAAAATCCATAAATCAGTCATTAATATTATCAGATAAATCATTCTTTCATCGAAGAGAAAGTCTTTTCAAAACAATATATAATATCTCATAAAATGTTTCATTAAGAATCCTTCTAATAACACCACTTTTAAAGAAAGATTTGTGGGCACAACCCCAAAAGAATTCCTTGACATCTGATCAATATGATCACTTAGTCATAAAATGAGACTTCTTACCCTTTTTCCTTAGAGTCTTGGTTTTGGCGGTTGGAGCCTTTCACTGTCCAAGATCCAGTCAAGTGGAGCCTCTCCTTGTCTAGGGTCTAATCAAGCGGAGTCTTCTCTTGTCCAAGGTCCAATCAAGCAGAGTTTTCTCTTGTCCAAAGTCCAATCAAGCTAAGTCTTCCCTTGTCCAAGGTCCATTCAAGCGGAGTCTTCCTTCGTCTAGGGTCCAGTCAAGTAGAGCCTCTCCTTGTCCAAGGTCTAGGCAAGCAGAGCCTCTCCTCATTCTAGATCTTTCCCTTTAGAGCTCTCTTTTTTCCTTTCAAAGTTCTCTTCCTTTTTCAAAGGTTTTTACCTCACTAGGATGCTCAACTCATAAAACAAACCCTTCTATTGTGTACAACATGCTCGTAGAAATACCTCTTGAACGAACAAAATTGGACTTAAAATGGCTTAGAAATAGTGAAAAAATCCTCCCCTCAAAACTAGGAAATCCCCCACTGGCCATGTGTCACACAGTCACACTGCACTGTGCGGTCGTGCCACACGTGTCACATGGCATTGCAGCACACATCCCGTGGGGTTGTTGTACATCACATGGGCCCCATTGCATGCATCATTTTGGCTACGGTGCAATGCACATGACACGCATTGGCTCAAACACCTAATGCCAGCCACTGCGTCAGCCTACATCAATTTTTTTTATATTATTATTTTAATCAAATTAAATTCCAAACTTCAAAATGGAATCTTTTTATCCCAAAGTTAGATTTGTGTATTATTGTTATCATTGAATTTGTATCGATGAGCCCTATGAAACTAGACTCTACATGGGTAGTTTATCCTGCACTTTTCAGGTAGATCCTACCCATATCACATGCTTCCTGAGGTTGTAATTGTAACTTCTGACCTCCACTTCCTAAATTCTTCTACTCATTACGCCTATTTCTTCGAGCTTTATCGACATAGGGAAGTTTCACTAATCACCCTTCAAAAATTAATAATTACTAACCTCTCGAGTTAAACGTAATAAAAAAAATAGGGCATTACACATAGCCCTTTAGATCGGCATTCCTTCTAAGCTAGTGTGAGCCGACATGTGATAGGAGCATATGAAGGCAGGTGCTTTGCATTTAGAGAGGGAACAGTTTAGGGACACAACAATAGTGGTGTCTGCCCCATTCACTGTTGTCGAATAATAATTCTCACCCAATTGGTCAATAGCAAAAAGAGTCTCCCTCCGTTTCACTTCAATGGTTTACATTTCTAATATGGACTAGTAAAGTGGGAAAGACAAAATTAGAGGATTTGTATGACTTGAACCATGTCAAATATAAATAGTGTCATTTCAAATGTTGCCTCCGTCCCATATTAATAGCTACAATTAGAAAAATAGTATTTTTTATTAAATAGTGAAACTCAAGTATAAGATAAGAGAACATAAGCTTATGATGCTCTTTTTTAAATACTTAACCACTTCAATTGGACAAAATAGAACTATTAATATGGAACAATTTTTTTATCAAATAGAGTTATTAATATAATACAGAAAGTAATTAGCAAACAAACATGCAAAGTGGTGCTATCTGTCAATCAGTTTCTTAATTCACTAAAATAACTTCTGAGATTTTCCTTTTAACGTGTCAGCCAATTCACACTTCCAAACCAAATATCTCTTTCACCCTATCTCAAGCTTATGAAAATCCATGATGATGAAGTATATTCCAAATTGGAGATGTTTAATTAAATTGGTACCAATATCACTTGCTATTGGAATGTTGTCAACAACAAATGCGAGAGCCAAGTTTGCAAGTGGCATCCCACCTCCCTAATGGTGAAACTAACAATCCAAATGAGGCATGTATCCAATGTCTTTCATGACCATTTCAAGACTCTTTAGCTCTTCATAAACAGATTCCATATGGGGATCGATTATTTCACCCATGACGAAACTACACACATGATCTCTCAACTCGATCCAACTCCTACCTGCCTCTTTCTTATTCCCTGTCTCCTTCATCCTCCTCCTTGTTTTTGCAAATTCAGTCCATTCCCCACCCGCAGCATAAATATTTGACAATAAGATAAAGGTGTCTGGCTCTTGTAGCCTCAACTCCAACTTCTTCTGCGCAACTAGTTTTGCCAAAGTGATATATCTATGAACCTTACAAGCCCCAAGTAGTGCACCCCAAATCGAATCATCAGGTTCATAAGGCATTCCATTGACCAATTCATAAGCTTCTTGAAGTCTCCCACCTCGTCCAAGCAAATCAACAACACAACCGTAAATCTGCAGATCAGGAGAAAGACCGTAATCTCCATTCATGGAATTGAAATATTCCATACCTTCGTCAATCAAACCCGCATGACTACAGGCGCAGATAAGCCCCATGAACACAACTCGGTCCAGCGGAAAACCCAAAGCGACCATCTCATTAAATAATTGAATAGCCTCTTTCCCATGGCCGTGGTTCCCATACCCGACCATCATGGCGGTCCATGAGACTAAATCTTTATCTTTCATTTCGTCAAAGATCTTGCGTGAACAGGCGATACTTCCACACTTAGAGTACATGTCTATAAGGGCATTTGCCAAGGGCAAGTTTCTCTCGAAACCTCTTCGAATTATCGCTGCATGGACTTGTTGCCCACAGCGTAACACTACGGCATTTGCACAAGAGGCGACGATGCTAGTGAACGTAAAGCAATTAGGCTTCAAACCGAGATGGTCCATCTGAGAGAACAGCTGCAAGGACTCAAGAGATCCAATTCTCTCGAAACCAGCAATCATGGTGTTCCAACTGATTAAGTCTCTCTCAGGCATCTGATTGAAGCAAAGTTTTGCGTCTGACATTCTCACACATCTGCAGTACATGTCGATAAGAGAGTTAGCAACCGGCAGACTTGAAACCAATGCGGAAATGACTGCTACTGCATGAAGCTGCTTGCCGAGAGTGGAAGACCCAAGTGAGGCACAAGCTCTGATAGCAATAGAGCAGCTAAATTCATTCATCTCCACGCCATCCTGGTTTGTTCAATAAAAGGGCTAGCAACATCAGATTCTAACATTGCATTCTTCCTGCGTTTGAGTTATGGCCACAAGACTAACAATACCTGAAGCATACGCTGGAACTCTAGAATAGCAGCCTTTCCGTTTCCTCTTCTCGTGTGACCGGCGATCAGGGCCGTCCAGGCGACGACACTCCTCATGGTCAATCTTTCAAATACCTTATACGCATCATCCATGGCGGTTGGTTCTCGGCTGGATGCGTAAGCATCTACGAGTCCATTCTGGACGAAGATGCTGCCATCCACACCAATCTTGAGAGCCAGCCCGTGCACCAGGGCCTTCCCAGAGTGGCCACCTGCTTCCACGCACTTCCAAGTCTTGAGGACGTTGGAGATGGTGTAGGCGTTCGGGCCCACTCTAGCCCTTTGCATCTCCCGGAAGGTGACCCAGGCGAGGTCATGGTGGCCTTTGGAGGTGTAGCCGGAGATCATGGATGTCCATGTCACCACGTCGGGGTCGGCGATTTCATCAAACAGCTGCCGAGCTTCAGCGAGCAGGCCTTGCTCGCAGTAGGACTTGATAAGTTTGCTGGCCCGGTTTGATCGGGTGTGCGTTGTGGCCACCCGATTGAGTAAATTTGTCATTTAAAAAACCCGAAGGGACCGTCTACAATTTAACGGATCCTTACTGGCCCCTCTTTTCAGAATTACCCAATACACCCTAACTACTAATTTAAATTACCTATAAACTCTTATAGATATTTTAGCATTACATAATCATGCCACATGTATATTATGCTATAAACCACATTCTAAAAGTACATATCACGCTACTTGTATATCATGAGTTCAAATATAGCTCAAAATACATATACACCTCAAGTATAGACATGGGAAACTCATTATCATAATCACATCTTCCATGAATCATTTCTTAACATAAATATATCATACATATCCATTACTCAATAAAAATATTCACCCTACAACATCAAGCACATCAACCACACACATCATCCTACATATTCATGCAAACCATGTCATAATCACATTGTAACATAAACTTCATTGTTCTTACACAACCGGTGTCAATGAACATTATCCCGCTCACCTTGGCCAAAGCCTAAGTGGACCTACTGCTCACCCTGGTCATAGCCTAAGCAGACCTGCTCACCTTGAACAATCCTAAAGAGGAAGCCCTAAGCAGTTTTGGTAAGTTCCCTAGCGGGGAAAATACTTCTTTGCAAGCTGGTGCACACAGACAAACTAATTAGATGTTTAGGGTTTAGATAATATTAAATAACTAATTATAGCATTCTTCTTTTCTCACCTGGGGAGGAAACCCGTCCTCAAAGGGACGTAAAACCTCATCCATTGGATATAAAACCTCATCCTTTTGGACAAAATCGATTCGATAAGCCTCCGATTGATTAATCTGATAACCAATGGCTTCCAATTTCATCCAATCAATCAAACACAGCTAATTGCAATTAAACTCGTTTATAAATTATTTTCATAATGCATACGACATGGTACATACGTGAGAAATGTTTAATAAATGTAACCATAGGTAAACATACTCTAATCAGTCTTAATATACATGAAACATGGTTCATTTGTGACAAGTAAAATTATACAAGCATGAGTAAAAATATACATACATGGTCATATTCATATTTGAGCTAAAACGTGTGGAACATGGTTCATATATAATTAATGTGACATGTGTAAGTGTTCATAATTCATCCTAGAGTAAATATGAAGAAATCATCAAAATCTCTCTTAAAATTGCGCATATACTTATTTATCCCAAACTAGCTTAAGTAGATGTTTTAGCATAATCACAATACGTAACTTGTATGTTTTAGGGAAAATAGCAAATAAACTCCAATCAATTTGAAATTTTATAGAGGCCTACATCGTAGGCTGAATTAGCTTATACATAAATATCATACTAAAATAAATATAAAATAATTTTTGTGATTTAATTAATGAGACTACGCAATTCTACCAGAATTGTCTACTTTCAAATTTATGACTATGTCATTCACTTATCATGCTCTAAACAACTTGCAATTTTTACAGAATACTCATAACACATGCATAATCAACAATGGTGAATGTCTCCATCATAGAGAGATATATAAACATATCACCCACTCTAGACGTAGTCAGATTTTCTAATTGGAAACCTAGGGTATTACCTGCTCTGGACACAGTTCAAATTCCTTACTAAAACCTAGGGTATTTGGGGTAGTCAACCCTTCTGCTTGCTCTGGACAATCCAAAAGGAAGGTTTGAATTCCTTACAGATTCCTAGAGCTGTCTGCTCGCTCTTGACAGTCCTGGCCACGGATGTTCGAATTCCTTAAGGAAACCTAGAGCAGTGTATTCGCTCTGGACATCTATGTGGTCGAAGAGTCTGAATTTCACGAGGGAAACCTAGAACATGTGGTAGCTAGTGCACAAAAGCATACCACTCTGGATACTCAGGGTCTAGATGACTCTATCAAACAATTTCAACTGCATTCAAGTCAACTCCACTCATCTCAACTCAACTCAACCCGGGGATGATCCATGTTCCAAGTAGGAACTCAAATCGAAATCATGTCTTTTCGAACAAACCAATTCCGATAAGTCATCGGTCAATTAATCCGGCAAGCAATATCATTCAATTGCATCCAATCGATCAACCACGACTAATCTCGATAAATCTTATTCGTAAATCCATCTCATGATGCATGCAACATGGTACATACGTGAGCAATAACTACATAAATCTTTACTCATAAAATGTACTCCCATCAGCCATACATGCATCATTTCTCATCATAAGTGTCAACATTTCATAATTACCCCAACATGTATGTATACATGGTAGTAGCATTCGATCCTAAACATAGGAATATGCATTATGAACAACTCATCAACATACTACCACATGCATATTGGAATTAAACATATTCATTACTACACTTGAAGCTAGACAAGGCACCATCATTCACCCGTAATTTAATCATGATATGTAAAGGCATACAAATCCATTCTCATACTATAACCCTTCTGGAATCATACTTAAAATATGAAGAATCACTCAACATGAATTCCAGATAAGAAATCATAATAAGCTTAACTGAATAACATGTAGTTCACATAATACTTAAAACATTCATCATAGCTTCGTACATCAAATTTATGTCATTCTAGTAGCTTTTCCTAGCATAAATTAACTCATCATAATCATAGGAAATGGTACTTAAAGAGGAAAAATACAAAAATGGGCAAAATAAGCAAAATGATGAAACTGCCATTTTGGCGTTCGAATGCGAACACAATGCTGATTCGTCTTCTTCCTTGCAAACTCAAAACTGAAACTTTACAAAATCACTATGAACATTCAAATCTCATACTCAAACATCATAATAATGAAATCCAAGCTTAGTAAATGGTAAATCTAGTCATTTATCAACTAAAGCCTGAAAAAATCACAAGAAGGATTAAGCTTTACATAACCCACCATTAAAGCTCAACTTCATGAAAACCTACATAAAACTTCACCAACTTCAAATCCAAAATCACAGACCTATTTTAAAGAAAACCCTTACCTTCAGTGAGTTTCTTGGTCCGAAATCGACGATCCAACCTCTTCAAATCCCGACCCACATTAGAGTTTTGTTAATACATGTATAAATCCGATTAATAAAGCTTAAATCATTTGAAAACTTGTAGATCTAGGGCTTATTGAGATCAAAAATGAAATTCCTTCCATAGAATTTTGAAATTGAGGTCAAAATCAAAAGCTTTAAGGGTAAAAATTGAGATTAATCCTTATTAAAGAAGGAATTTAGAAAGTTTAGGAGAAACCGTAGGTAATTAATGTAAAATCAAGCCAATCTTTACCTTAATCACTTTTCCTTCTTTGGAAATGGGGATTAGGGCCTCTTAAACTCCAGATTTCAGCCATTTCCAAATGGGAATGTGGCTGTGTCATTCTATTTAAAGTAGGTATTGTGGTAGACCTAATAACAATGTGGGGTACAAATAAAGTTTAACAATAAAAATGGAAAATTCGTTTATTTTAGGTCCAAAATGAAGTCTAAAAATTTTGAAGCCTTTAATTACTATCATAAGATGTTTTAAGGGTCTTGTGGGACCCATCATCCCAATTTATGAACGTAGGGACCACGGCGGGTCCTGCTCCCTAAAATTTGAAAAAATAATAAAAAATTTTAAAATTTTGAATTGACTTATCTTACCATAAAAATCATCAAAGTGAAGAAAATTTATTAAAACCATTGTTAACCACCTTAAATGCGAAAATAAGTTAAAACCAACCAAATTTAACATTAAACGACACAGTAACGATTAAATAAAATTAAATAATACGGTTTAGGATTTAGGGATCGTACATAAGCAAAACATAATAGTGCTACCCTCGTTGTGCCAAGGTCGACCGACCAAAAATGGCTTACGGCTAAAACAAAATGACCATATAGTAGACCAGTTCACATTGCGAACAGAGACAAAAATAACCGGGGAAGTACCCGACAAACACATGAAAATGTTGGGAGATGATGGTGGTGGATAAGGCCGGCTCTGATGTGGCCCTAGCAATAGGGTAAAGTTGGGTCCGGTGGAGGACGGTTGTCCTCTGGCAATCCAAAACACGTCATGGAGAGAAAAACATAGGAGGAGCTTTCTAGCCAGAACAGGGGACGGGAGTCCGGACTATTGGGATCTAAGCAAACAGAGATGGGGCACCGGTGGGGTTAGACCAGAGCAGCCCTGGTCTCATTGCCGGTCTAAGGCAGAGCTGGGAGAACTCTGGCCGGCCCTTGTCAAGCCACGATGTTGCCAGAATGAAGAAACAGAGGGAGAGAGTGTTTTTGAAGGAGGGCTAAAACGACTAAGGGAAGGAGTTGTGGGCCAGCTAGGGCGGCGGCTGTGTTGTCACTAGGCCATCGCTGACCACAGAGACAAGTCAAAGGTCCTTGACCAGTGCCGACACTAGCTCCACCCCTTACGAAGAAAAAGAAAGTGAGAGGGGGTACCGTCAAGGCGGAGGCTGAATGGAAAAGGGACAGCGTGGCTGGGCAGAGGAGGCAGCCTCACCTTCACCGGCCTAAGTCTGATCAAACGGAGGCGGGGTGGTGGTTGGCTGGAGGCTGCCGGCTGCAGCTGCCTCAATCTGAAACAGAAGGGACGTGGTTCCAATCAGTTCAAGAACGGGCGCGACACACCTATTTTATTATTTATTGATTTTTTTTCTATCTTCCAATTTCTCTCTTCCTCTCTCCCTTCTTTTTTTTCTCTCATTTCCTTCCTTTTTAATGCCAAAAGCGTGCATAAGCTCACAGCTTGCAACAAGTCTCATGCCCAACTCTATGGATACAAATACAGTGTAAAATACACAAACTTAAAATATGCTAAAGTGTCTCATTTTCTAGCCAAAAATGATAAAAAAAATCACAAAAAAAATAAGGGATGTTATAGTTAGATTCTAAACAAGGTTGATGGTTTGCTTGTGCCAATGTACAGTCATGGTTTCTAATGCATTGATTTAGTTCCTATAGAACTATTGTAGTTTTTACCAGTGTTAGGATTTTCCATGTTAAATTATTGTGTTCATGTGTGGATTTAATGATGGTGGATGATTGATTGATACATCGTGAGTGAGGATTGAGAGAATATTTGTTTGATTCTGCTACGTATTAAAATTTTGCACAACGAGGCTAGAACTTCTTTTTCCTTATTGATAATATGACTAGTGGCAATCTAGTAATCCTTTAGGTTATTAAACAGATATTAAACTCACACTATTGTCTAAATCTTCAATGCAAAAAAGATATCCTTGTGCAAGGATATAATCAAGAAGTCTTTCATTCATTTGCGGCATTCTTTAGCAATGCCTCTACTAACTCTCATTCAGCTCTCCACAACTCTATTGATTATAATTTAAGAAGCTCCATCAAAATCCAAGTGTGTACCATATGGAGTAGTTCGAATTGCAAACAAGTGACCAAGTGAACTTAATGGGAGACCCGGTAAGACTTCTCTCTCAATGTTTTACTGAGGTGTAACAGTTCCATTTATACCGCTGATCCACTATCACCTTTCGATGGGGTTGTTTGTTGGGAAAAAAATTAAAAGTTAGAAGGGGTCGCATTGACTAGCTCAAATGTAGACCAACGCTAAGTAGAGAGAGAGAAGAAGAAAAAAACAAGAAAAAAAGAAATTGAATTCTATCTCACACATAGGAAAAATTGGTGCTTTATACAAAGGAAAAGTCAAACAAATGGCTAAGTGAGATCCTTGATCCCCACATTAAATGTTTGGTTGACCAAAACTTAAGTCGTGAGGACCTTGCTCAGGCAATAATTTTGCACGAGTATCCCTTTTTCAATTGTTAATCATATTGGTTTTAGGATATGTTTGAAAAATTTGCAACCACAGTTTAAGATAGTTAGCAAAAACACCATCAAACAAGAATGCAAAAAAAAATATGGAGAATTAAGAAAGAAGGTGTATGATTATCTAGACATGTTTCAATGTCGTGTGAGTGTTACTTTAGATTTTTGGACTTCAGGACAAAACAAAGGCTCTATGTCCTTAACAACTCATTACATTGATGAGAACTGGCACTTGCAAAAAAGAATTTTAAACTTTTCTCTAGTTATGGGACCTCATTTAGGAGACACAATTAGAAAAGTTATTTGGGATAAATTATGTGGCTGAAATATAGATATAAAGGTTTGTTGTATTGTTCTTGATAATGCTTTTGCTAATGATGAAGCCATTCGAGAACTCAAAAGGAAATTTGCACCTAAAGACAATCTTCTTTTAGATGGTGATATTTTTCATGTGCATTGTTGTGCTTATATTTGAATATGATTGTCCAAGATGGAATAGGAGAAATTAAAGACATTATTACTAAAATTCGTGACAGCACAAAGTATGTCAAGTCTTCCCCACAAAGGTAATCGAGATTTATGAAAGTTTGTAGTCAAGTTTGAGTCCCTGAAAAGATGGTGATTTTAGATATTCCCACTAGATGGAATTCAACATACTTGATGTTAGAAACAACATTGCAATTTAAAGATGCATTTAATCATCTAGCTGATAGAAATGAATTATATAAAAGTGCACCATCAAAAGAAGAGTGGTTAAATGCTGAAATTATTTGTGGTTGTTTAAAATTATTTCATGATGTGACTAGATTGTGGTCTGACTGTACTTTTACTACATTTAATCATTATTTTCAAGAGGTTTGTAACATTCATTTGATGTTGAAACAATGGTTGATAGTAGTGTTTTAATTGTTTCTTTAATGGCAAGGAGAATGCTACTAAAATTTGAGAAATATTGGAGCATTACTTGTTTGGCTTTGGCTATTGCATCAATATTGGATCCCTGTCATAAGTTAATGTTAGTTAAATATTATTTTTTAATTATTTATTGTGTTGATTGGTGATATTCGAAGAAGATTAACAAAATTATATAATGAGTAGCAAGGCCATCTTTCTAGTGTTTCTTATAGGTGTATGTTACCTTTCAGTTATGAAAGTAGTGATTACAACCAAAATGTAGGCAATGAATTAAACTCATCTAGTTCAGCCTCTAGTTCAATAATTGGTGGGTGGAGTGCTGTGGTTTATGGATATGACAAATTTGTGGAGCAAAGTTTGTCAAGTATGTGACGTGAGATATGGAATTGTATTTAAATGAAGTAGTTCACCCTAAGGTGGATGGTAAATCTGAGCATTCATTTGATATGTTATCATAGTGGGCACATAATGAAGCTAAATATCCAATCATTGTGAAAATGGCTCAAGATATTTTAGCTATACATGCAACTACAATTGCTTTTGAATCCACATTTAGTATGGGAGGTCGTGTTTTAGACCAATATCGATCTTTTATAAAGAACTTATATGTGCTCATAATTGGATAAAAAGTGAACTTAAAAGGTAAATGGTTAATATTATAATTTATATTCTAAATGTCTTAGTATGCTTCTAATGTATTATTTTTAAATCCTTGTAGATGCTTCTGCAGACAATTCTAATGTGAGTGCATTTTATCTCCATAATTTACTTCTTTAAGCTATTAATCATAAACTTTTATAATTGATTGTTGTTGATATGTTTTCTTTGTTTTGTAGGAAAAGAATTGATGGTTTATGATCGGAGTACATAATGGAGATAATATTTTTTTGCCTTTTACAATTAATTTGGTCTTTATAGTGTTTGAAATTGTCAAATTTTGTAGCAAATCAGTGGAACTAACTCTAATTGAATAGCGTAGAAATATGCATTAGCATATATGCCAATGCATGTGCAACATGTACTTGGTACTTCATAATTTTTATTGGATGAACTTGTATTAAACCTTCTATAGTGTTCTTGTTTTTTTAGTTATATGCAACTTGAGACTTAAGTTTGATAAATCTTTTCTTTCAAAAATTACATTTGATGTTAGCTTTAAATATATTAAGAGCTAGGTAGAATACAATCAATTTTTGGAAATATTGTTACACTTCTATGAAAAATTGAGTGGTACTTCTAATTAGCCAGTGCCAGCCTTTAAGTGGGATAACTTGTTGATTTATAATTTACTTCTTACCATTTGTTATAAAAAGAACATAATTTTTTTGAATATATTTTACTCACAAGCATAAGCTTATGAACAAGAACAAAACTTACTTTTGTTTAGGTATGAGTTTATGATCAATACACACTTTTTATGTACACATTTTTATGGAGACACAGTTGCATATGTTGTCCAAGGAGAAATTTTCATTGGAATATTTTGTAATTTCATTGTGATACATTGGATAGTAGGCTTTTAAAACATATGTATAACCTTATAATACAAACTTCTTATATAGAAAATGGAAAAGAACTTGATAAATCTTTTGTCTTTGTTTTTTTATATAAAAAGTGTGTATCTTATAGCATTTTAATACAAACTTCTTATATAGAAAATGGAAAAGAACTTGATAAATCTTTTGTCTTTGTTTTTTATATAAAAAGTGTGTATCTTGTACAATTTTGGTATGATAAGCCAAAGAATTTGGAGTAATGGAAACATATTTAAGTCTTGATTTTTTAATTATTTAAATTTATATAAAGTGTTAGATTTTTATTATGTTTTATTTTTTATATAAATTGGAGGTCCTTAAAGTTTATATTGGATTGAATTTTTTACTTTGGATAGACTTTTAACATATATATTTATTATTATTATTATTATTATTATTTATTAAGGAAAATTATTTAAATAAGAATTAAAAAAAAACTTATTTGCCAATTCGGACCACTTTGGGAAATATTTTCCAAAGTGGTGTTACTTTTTGCTACGCAGGTGCCAGCCAAGCAGCTGGCGCTTGCGTGGCTTTTTTTAAAAAAAATTTAACTGATTTCGTCCTTTAGAATGACGAAATTAAGTTTAAGTTGATTTCGTCGCTCCAAACGACGAAATCGTTTTAAAAAAGTTTAAGTGATTTCGTCTTTTAGAAGGATGAAATCATGTTAAGTTGATTTCATCCTTCTAAAGGACTAAATCACATGAATTTTTTTAAAAAAGTGCATGGAGTTGTGCATGGTGTAGGCGGTGAAGCAGCCGTGGTCCGGGTTGAAGGAGAGGTAGGTGTAGGAGGGTGGGGAGGGAATGGGAGTCAGACTCGGAGTCGGGGGTAGAATTTTCGGGGAAATCCTAGAGGGGTAAGGAGGGGAGGTGTGGATGGGAGGGGGGACGGAGAAACTTGAAAACAAGGAACATGAGTCCTCGTCGCTGGAGTCCGGAGGATCGAGTTGCGTTGGGTCGTAGAGGAAGCTGCCTGGGTTTAGGTTGGGGTTGGTGGGATCGGGGCTGGAGCCAAAGAGGGGCAAGGGGGAGGTGGGCATGGAGAGGGCGGCCATCATCTAATGGGGCAACAAGGGATATGGAGGGGGTGCATCCGGTGGAGGTGGGTAGGAGCAGGAGGGTGTATATGGAGGATTTAAAAAAATTTAGTGATCTACATCCAGTGGAGGTGGGCAGGAGAGTAGATATGGAAGATTTAAAATATTAAGTGATCAAAGTGATCAATTACGTGGTGTACATGTTATTTGTGAAATTGTCATAATCAATTACGTCACCTGCGGTACGTGTTTGTCATAATCTGTTGACTTGTTTTTTAGTTATGTTATGCAAGTATATTGTTTTATGTGCATGCTGTACTAAACCATATAAGTATGTTGTTCTAAATCACAGAATTATGGTGATTTCGTTAATTTGAACAACGAAATCACCTTAAACGATGAAAAGCTGATTTTATCGTTTGAAACGACAAAATTACCTTAAATAACGAGATTTCATCATTTTGAACAATGAAATCACTTAATTTTTTCTAAATAATTTCGTCGTTTGAAACGACGAAATCAGTTAAAATTTTTTAAAAAAGCCAGGTATCAGCGCTTAGCTAGCACCTACGTGACAAAAACCAACATTATTTTAGAAAATATTTCCCAAAGTGATTCAAATTGATAAATATATATATTTTAATTATTATTTAAATAAAATTTTCTATTTATTAATTGGTTGGTTGTTTACCCATTACCCACCATGTAGGGTGGCCCATTTAGGATAGAGTATGGGTACCTAGGGCTGGGGCTGAGGAGAATGTTGTCTCTTTAGGCTTTTTTACTACATCTATGGAATAAAAAAATCCCCAAGAATAGCAAAAGGTGTAACGATCCTCAGTCGGTTGATCTAAGTTGTTGAGAAGTAGTTGAGAATTATCTCTGATAGAGGGATAATGAAAAAGCAAAGAGTGATTAAATAAAAAAGAGGGGTTGAGAGGGATACCACCGATCACAGAGGAAGAAAGAAACATCCATAGGAACTGCTGAAGACGGTCCAGCAGTATGTCAATACAGTAGCATTTACAAGGGGTGGAATAAATAATAAAGGATTTACATGATCAGATGGAGAATCAAACGTCATAGAAAGCATTTTCGAAACTTTCCAACTTCAACAAGATTACCAAGATGATATAGAGATTTTATATGCATTTGAAACCCTTTGTCCTCGGTTCCAATCAGAAGACATAGATCTTGACATTGCAAGAGGTGCTGTCGGGCGGTGTGGAATAGGAGGGAAAGCCTAGGTCGTAGGCGCGATAATCATCTCAACAAGGTTAACTCGACGCCTATTCCTTTGACAATGCAATGTAGGACTAATAGTTTAGGACCCGGTGTTCCAATTACACTTAACCCAAAAGGGTTAGGGTAATTATATAATTTTAGTTATTTTTTAAGGAGATTTAAGGGATGAAATTCCTGTAGTTGGTTAGAGCTCGAAGTAACGAGCGTAACGAACCTAAGTATGAGAAAAATGGAGGTCGGGAGCAAAAGTTACTGCATCGGGAAATGTGCCATAATGGGCGGGACCCACTTTGAAAGTAAGAGAAAACCTACCCATGTGGGTCTAGTTTTGAAGGGCTAGTCGATACGAGTCCATTGGTACTAAGAACGTGCAATTCTGACTTCGGGATAAAAAGTTATCGTATTTTGAAGTAGGAATTGTATTTGAATGAAATAATAATAAAATATTCATAAAAAGACGGAATAGCTGACATCATCAGAGCCGAGCCGAGCCGCGCTAGAGCCAAGCCGCCGCGCTGCGGGACGCGCGATCGCGGCCATCCGCGCGATGCGGGTCCAGAGCGATCGCGCGGTGGACTGCGCGACGCGTGTGTTGCGCATCGAATGCGCGGCGCTGCCGTGCGCAGCGCCATGACGCACGTGTCAGGTGCGCGTCAGGCGTGCCGACCACACTGGCGGTCCAATAATGACGCGCCATGTGGCACGCATCTGTGCGCGCGTATTCCCTTTTCTTTGTCCGCTCACACATCTTCTCTTATAAATAGTTCATTCCGTTCAGTTTTCCAAAGAACTTTTTGGAGTCATTATGTATTCATTTTCTTCCGTTAAAAAAACGTTTGTAGCTAAATCAAGGGTGTTCTACACAATGGAAGCGTTAATTCTTCGAGTTAGCAACCCTATATAGGGGAAATGTCCCGGGGTAAGGGGAGGTTCTGTCCGCTGCTTACGGGCACGGAATGGGAAGTGTCTCCGGGTAAGGGGAGGTTCTGTCTGCCGCCTATAGGCATGAAAAGAGAAAAGTGTCTCCGGGTAAGGGGAGGTTCTGTCCGCCACCTGCGGGCACGGAAAGGGAAAAGTGTCTCCGGCTAAGGGGAGGTTCTATCCATCGCCTACAGGCGTGGAAAGGAAAAAATATCTTCGGGTAAGGGGAGGTTCTGTCCGCCGCATACAGGCGCAGGAAGGGTAAAATGTTCCGAAGCTAGAGGAGGTTCTGTCCGCCATCTCCAGATCAGAAAGGGAGGACGCCCTAAGGAAATAAGCAACTCCGAACGTCGTCACTTTCGGAACTGCAGGGGAGTACGCTTTTCTGACTTTATAATTTAATATAATTTATGTGCATGCATATCTTAATTAGTAATATACTAATTAAGATATATAATTTGCTAAGATCTGATATATGCTTACATGTTCCTATTTGATCTACTTTGATATAGTTTGTTGTGATTTGAATTACTCAGAAATGCTTCATTGTGCTTTGTCATACTCCAATCTGATAGGATCTGATATGATCCAACATACTCTGTAGTGTGTTTTGCTCCGTTCTATGATAGAGTGGGATATGCGATTGTTTCTGCTCACCTATGTAAGATGTGTATTCCACTGATTTACTGGCTTTCGTTCAACTCCGATATTTTATGGGATTTTTGTTTGATTCTAAATAATTATTCGGATATAAGGATATACGTATTTTAACGTATATAATTTTGTAATGCCTGATGCATGTATTAGCCGTTAGACAAAACTACGTTCGGATCCGATCGTATTAGAATAACGTCATAGATGGTATTTAATATATACATAGGCAACCAACGATAAAATAACGTTGGCCCGATCTAAATTAGTTATAAAATTAAGTTTGTTCTGACCTACGCGCAACGGAACATTATAGTTTCGTTGCATGTAGAAATATGTTTTGACTCTCGCACACAGAGTTTGCAGCCCCTGGTTTGTCGGTTTTAATTTTTTTCGCAAGTTTTATAAACTCTGATTCTGTCTTCCGAGCCAACCCCCGGTCTGAATCGGGTTTTGCGGGCCAGGGCGCTACAAATAGGGATAATAGGAAACCGGAAGATTAAATAAATGCAGCAAGAAACAAAATTTTCAAGTTAAAAGATCTTGCCGACTCCTCAGATTCCTCCCTTTCAATCATAGTAAAAGTATTTAAAAGATACCATGGTCTAGTTCCAAGCAGAATGTGGACATCCTCAGGGAATTTAATGCCAACCAAAAACAATTTGGAGCCACCGCTGAAGTAGTCGTAACCACAACAGGCCGCCAGAGTTGTTGTATATTAGACATCAAAGCTTGGGTAGAAAAGGATTTTAGCGGATCACACATTTCCACCACAAGGAGTGCTCAGCGACGTTGAAGAATTGCTTCTCTTAGTTCCTCAGAAAGGCGAAAATGGATAACAAGAACGTGGAGGAAGTGCCGTCTTCGCCAATTCATCAGAGACCCTCCATATCAGACTGAAAACCCCCAAAAGATACTCCTCTATTGATCTTTGGTATCCCCCTTAGAACCCAAGAATTTTAGCCTTGCATTGGAAGTAACTCGTAAGTATCGATCAATAAATAGCGATGGCAGTACTCAAGGCAACAAAAGAGGATGCAATTAGTAAAGAAATGATAGCTATCAAAAGGGCAAGTTCTATCCTAGACACCACCGTCCACAGTGACCAGTCTCAGAAATTGCATTGTGCATGCAACCATCTCTATGCTCAACAGCTAGACAAGCTGTGAAGGATATGATCGCCAGGGAAAATGGCATGCACAGGAAAATCTGGGTAAGATCCCACTCAGCCCAAAAGGGGCAGCCACCTCGTATGCATGCATTCCAAAGAAAATTGTTTAATGATTTAAAAAAATTTATTTACCAAATTAAATTTTAGAAAATATATCTTAAAGTGATGTTGGTTTTCACAACGTAGGTGCCAGTAAAGCGCTCGCACCTGCATGGCCTTTTTTTAAAAATTTTAACTAATTTCGTCTTTTAGAATGACAAAATCAAGTTTAAGTTGATTTCATTGTTCTAAAGGACGAAATCGTTTTAAAAAAAATTAAGTAATTTCGTCATTTAGAACAACGAAATCAAGTTTAAGCTAATTTCATCGTTCTAAAGGACGAAATCACATGAATTTTAAAACATATAAAAATGAGTAAAACCTTAATAAAACCATCATTATTAACCTTTAACCCCAAAAATAAGTTAAACCGGCAAATTAAAACAAAACCACACAATAATTACATAATTAATTCAAAATTAAACCGGGTTAGGGTTAAAGATCTTACACCCCTGCCTACCTCTTCCCGTCTCCCATGTTCCCTCCCCCTCTTTTCACCCAATCCCCCCTCCCTCCTAGTGCCGAAGGAGGAGGAGAAGAGCGGTGTCGGATATTCCCCTCCTCCCCCCTCCCCACCCCCGCCTCCCCTTCCCCTCTCCCATGTTCCCTCCCCCTCTTTTCACCTAGTCCCCCTCCCTTCCTGGCACCAAATGAGCAGGAGAAGAGCAGTGCAAGATTCTGGCGCGCCCCTCTCTTCCCCACCCCACCCCACCTACCCCTTCCCCTTCTCCTTCACTGCTTCCTCCCCCCCCCCCCCGCCCCCCCCTCCATAGTTCACAACCGCCCCACACCCCTCGGCACCGGCTCGCCATAGGATTCTAGCACCACCCCCTCGTCCCCCCTTCCCCTCCATGTTTCCCCTTTCCCTAAATCCCCAACTCCCGTCAGCTCCCCCACACCCTTCTCCAACAATCCCCATCCCCCTCTCCGAGTTTTCCAATCGGAGGACATGCTCCGGCTCCTCCGGGCCGGAGTCGAGAGCCCCTCCCCACCCCCCTGCCTTCCCCTTCCGGACTCCGATGTCCATCCCCAAAATCTTGCCTTTGGTAGGATTTTGTTTTTTTTTTTTATATTAGTAACACTTTTATAAAGCATTGCTAATAACCATTTTTAATTTTTTTCCATTTTTAGTGGCACTTTATAAAGCGTCGAAAATAGCTCTTTTTATTATTTTTGAAAAGAATTTCTTATTAGTGATGCTTTGATAAGTATCGCTAACTTTTTTTTTCTTTATTAGCAACGCTTTAAAACGCGTCGCTAATAGCCATTTTTATTATTTTTTTAAAAGAGATTTTCTTATTAGTGACATTTTAAAAGTATCGCTAATAACAATTTTTATTATTTAAAAAAAATATTTCCTTATTAGCAATGCTTTCAAAAACATCGCTAATAAGTTTTTTAGTTTTTTTTTAAAATTTTGTTATATTAGTGAGTGTCACTAATAATACTATTATTAGTAATATTTGCAAATAAGTGTCGCTAATAATTTACTATTAGCGATATTTTATAAAGTGTCACAAAAAAAATTATATTAGCAACACAAAAAAAGTTGCTAGTAGTATATTATTAGCGACGCTTTTTCATATGCGTCACTAATGAGAATATGCGTCACTAATGAGAAATAGCGACCGGACTTTTTTCTATGCATTTAGTAACGTTTTTTAAGCATTACTAATAGTAATTAGCAACACTTTTATGACCAAAAGTGGCGCTAATACTTTTTTTTCTTGTAGTGATAATCAAGACATACTAAGGTTTCAAAAGATATTCTTATGCATGGATGAAACTATAGCCTAGGGGTCCTAAATCCCTTCTCAAAATCTCAAGGGACTCTATGACCCTTGTTGTCAAGGGGCGATGAGTAATTAGAACCTCCTCAAGGTTTTTCACAAGTTTGTAAGGTTGGCGACAAAAGCTAGGAGCTTTTGGAGGGGTGTAGTGTCACAAACTTTATCCCCAAGAGGGGGTATTATAGTTGAGAGGAACCTGTTGAAAACAATACCTACAAAGAAGTTCATGATAAAGATCATCACAAACCGTATGGAATGGAGGAGAAGAGATCGCCTCACAAAAGCCTCTTCGCAGCATGCAAGAGCCTCCTCCCTCGTCAACATGCATGGAGACCGAGAACAGGGTCCCACATGTCCCAAAGGTGAGAGAGAGGAGAAGTGAGACACCCTTCCTTGAACACCACACCACAAGACAAGAAGAAGGCAAAGGCTCAACCCAAGGAGAGGGGAGTCGTGGCCAAGCCAAAAGGGAGAGACGGTTGGTCTTCCAACTCGTGGAGAGAGAGAGAGAGGGCGAGAGATGGGGCTCTAAAGTCGAAAGTCGGTTGGTCTCCTCTTCCTAGTTAGGCTAGGACTCTAAGCCCAACAACTCTTCTTCATGGGTTAATTCCAAGTATTGTCTTGATCATAGTTATGAGCCCAACCCTTTAAGCCCATAGATGCCTAGCTTACCCCTCATGGTTATGCCCATGGGGGGCCGACCCCTAGAGAGTTTATGTGGGGTCATGCACATGTTTGGGGCCCATAAAATGTATGCATGCATGTGCAACTATAATGTAAATAGTATATATATGAGTATGTGTGTAACTCAGGCTTACTAAACACACGTATGATGAGTTGTAGAAGGATCTTGAGCTTGAGCTTGATATTCAAACTTCTAGTCTTGGGCTCATGTCTTAAGACACATATATCACTTGTCACAAAAATAGACAAAGCATTGAAAATAGAATACAATCGTATGACCATAACAGTAACAAATAGTAGTCTTGATTAATCTTTTAATCAAGAGGGTCATCCCACTTTAAGAGAGAGTTCTCTATTTCTTCCAAGGAAAGATCTTTAGACCTCTTCTCTTTCTTGCTTAGGAATCCTCTGAATCCTACCATGGATATGGCGATGCACATAAATGCTCTTGGATGGATCATGCAGAAGACCGCTTACACCTTAGCCTGCTTGCTGACCTGCATTATTATGTCAGCATTACGGCGCAAAGGATAGGCCAGTGAACGTAAAAGAATAGCAAGAAAATAATTACATCAACATATAGATGAGTATCTGAATATTTCATATGGGAATATTTATTATTATGGCGTCAACGTAAATCAGACCAGAGTTACTGTTACAAAGTATCAAATAAACTAATTTCGAATGAATAGTATTCAGTCACAGAAGCAAGGGTATGAGGTTCCTTGAATGCACCCCCACGCTATCATGGCTGGCCTCACTGTTTGCTTCAAAAGAATTTATATATGTACAAATTGAGCAGGACACGCCCAAACTACTAGATAATTTTGCTCTATCCAATCCAACAAAACTCTCCAACTGAATTTTGATTGTACAGAAAAAGTGGGCCCAAGCCCAAGAGAGAGGAGTTTGTTGGACAGATTCGTGGGTCGTATATTACTCTCCTTTTGGGAAACTAAACGTACATGTGATCATTCTTTGAGCGAGAAGGAAATAACTTCCTTTTCGTTGATGTTTTCCGTCATTTTCTGCACTATACAGGTTGGTAGTATCCGACTTCAGCTACACAAGAATCTGAGATCTGGCAGCTCTCCTAGAACATTTGACACGGGGGCTTTTATTAAGAGTGCACACACATTCTTCCAGTAGATCCATATCTTCCTCCCAGATGAGTATGGAAGCCATCTCTGGATTGTCCAGTAGCATTTTTGAGGACAGATACCCAGCTATTGTCCAAGTCTGATACAAACGAGCTTGTTTACCAATAAATCTCCCTGTTCGTGTGTCATAATATTCTGGCCACTTGTCTTTTGAAAGCCTCTTCTCTGCTACTTCCAGGGCTTTTCTCGCCAGTTCATTTCTTCCCATTTTAATACATGCTAGAGTGAACTGACATATTGAAGAAAGATCAGTTAGATAATAGTTGCAAACTTGTGATATTAAATGACAATCACTCTAGTCAATTCCAAGTGTACCTGCCATAGAAGAGTAGGCCAAGAACCTCCATTATGATAAGACCAAGGTCTGCAAAATATTACAGAGGTTACGTCAGCAACAATCTCAATTCAATTAACACGAGGTTAAATGATATTGAGTAGTAGTAAGTCATAAACATGCTTCTCTTTGAAAATATCATTTAAGTACTGTAAGCTCTTGATACTGGTTTTATTACAAGAATACTGAACAATTACCTTACTCCCTGAGTCCCATATCAAGTGTCCTATATTGTTTTTCAAAAGAAACTAATTTTAGTTCATTCTGCAAATTAAATAGGACATGTATTATGGGATGCAGGAAGTATATTCATACCAAAGAATTCAGCATATAAGCAACATATATAAGGCGGATATATTCTGAGAACACTTCATAATATTTTTGCTTGTGCACTAATAGGCAAGAACTTCCACATTTTAAGGGTGCTCATTTGACCCTTTGGCAAACAAAAGCACCTATCTTTACCAATAGTGACAGTACAAAATAAGCACCTAGTCCACTTCGCAACACTATCTAATATAAGAAGAAAAAAAAAATTCCTTAGGAACCTTATACAACCCATTACAAATAAAAAGTAAAGAACATGATCAACGATTAAGTAATTAAGACTCACGTGTTCTTTGGATCACATCCGGTTATTATACGCCATTCCTCATTTTCCAATGCAGGGTAGCATATCTTAAAAGGCATATTTCCAACAAGATCATCCCATTTCTCTTCAAACAAATTCAAAATGCCTTCACACTGCCTTGGCGTAGCCAGAGACGAAACAACAGACCATATGTTCCCCAGAGTGAAAAATCTGAAGTCCATATGTGCCGGCTGCAAATTGCCAATCAGATAACCACCTTCCTCAGGAATCCAATCCACTAGCCAAGCAGAAATCTGGTCTGGGTATATATTGAATTTGTTAGTAGCATTTGTTGAGTATTCTTCCGTTTTGTAGCGATATATCACATTTATCTTCTTCATGTCTACCCAATAATACTCTCTTATATGGTAGGACAATGCACTAAGTCTGTTATTAACTGCACGAACAAGATTTTTGGACCCATCATTTAAAATTATCATGTCACGGGAACACCGCAGAGCTGAGTAGAACAATGCCTACAAGCTTAAAACCCATCAGAATTCTATAGATAAGAAGATTGACAAAAGTCAGCTAAATGCATAATTTAAAAAAGGAGCTTCCTGAGTCTAGGCTTCTGTGCATTTACTGCAGTCATAAACATTTGGCATACCAGAGAGCTCAACTTACTTGTATCTCAAGGGGGTGTCCATGGATCCCCATCCTTCGGTCTATCATGCACGAGCCATCCGTTACCAACAGCGAAGGAAACATATCAAATCCATCACTTAAACATAAATTCAAAATCAATTTGATGCCAGTTTGAACATCTACCCTCTCTTGCAAAGCATAGTCGCCTGTGATCTTTCCATAGATTCTCAACAAAATGATCCACCACAAACCTATAACAAGAACACATGGCAACTAATATTTTCATGCAGTTCATGGATAATATATTACCAATAAAATTAGGGGCATGGTAATCAAGAGAATATTGTACGTCGGAATATGTAATTCCCAGCTCAAGAATCCAAAAGAAAAACAGTTGTAACCACCACAGTAAGCTCACCAGAATCAACTGGTGCAACACGACCAATTGCTGACTCCCCAAAATCTGGATCAAGAACCTCCTCAAATGCTTCTCTGTTTCCGTCAAGAGGTACAGTTCTAACTTTGAAGCTTGCTGGCATCAGCCCTTGCCCAGGGCTGTAGCAGTCTACAGTTTTTTCCCAACTCTACATCATGTACATAAGACAAGACAATTTTAAAACTTTAGAATCATTGCCACGCTCATATAGATTCTACAAGCATTTTTTAAAAAGGAAAATTTGTATCAAAGAAGAAGGAAAATCCTTTTGATAAAGGCATATACAGAAATGATTAAACGAGTTACATGACTGGGACCAGATAATGTGTTAAGAAATTTGCTGTACGCTGCTCCAATATAAATATCATCACTCAGTTTATGTATAATATCAAGCCATACATTTCCATACCAAATCAAGCCATACATTTCCAAGGTCAACAGTTTGGACAAAAAATTTTTTTTACCTCGGAAGTAGTACTATGACTGCCTACACTTAACAGCCTTCCTACTCAGTACCAGCGTTGTAAGCAAACAGTTCATCGCAAGTGGCATCCAGGTAATACACAGTTTTATGTATGTAGCAGCACATGGCGCATAAAGATTAAGAATTTTATATCAAGCTCCACTTTAATGGAACACAGAAGCTTCACCGAACCCTCAAGAGCATAAGCCAACAAGGAAACCTTGTCAATGCCACGCCCAATCTGGAGTGGATCGGTCTCCTCTATATTAGAAGGAGATATAGTACTAAAATTTAGTGTCTACTTTACTAAGTTATATCCTTTATTTATTTATTTTTGATTTCGGGAAACAGAATTTTCTGTGACAAGTTGACAAGATAAACAATTAAAACGCACCAATTTCGGAAATGAAATAGGAGCAGAATAAATCATACCAAAAATAGAAGTGCAAATAATTAGTTTGAAGGTAGGTGTGAAAATTATAGAATTCAAACGAGATTATGTAACAAGTTGAAAAGATAAACAATTAAAATGCACCTGTAGTTGTAAGGTATGGAGAAGGAAGTTGCGCACGATCTCGGTCTCTCCTTTCAGAAGGAAGGCGATCGCCGACGGGATGAAGTCGCGAATGAAGACTTGATCGTAGTTAAGAGGGTGGCCATCCGCAGGGTCGTTGGCTGCCACGGTTCCTACCGGACTCCCGCAATAACTGACGACGGCCTTGCGCAACAACTCCCAGGCCTCTTTTTCCAACTCAAGAGGAGTCAAAACCCTGACGCTGGGATCGTCCACCGATGGCTCCGCACTCTCTCTGGTGGATTCCAACCCAGCTGCCTCCGGTTCGCCGCCCACCACATCGCTGTCGATCCGCTCGGCGACAAGGGGCTTCAGGTTAACGTTCAGGCCGCCCTGAACGTAAATCCTCTCGAAGCTTTTGTCGCCTCCAATCTGGGGCTCGATGGAAGTGGAGAGGCGCCGGTAATTGGAAGCGACGTTGCAGACCACGGAGAAGCCCCCCCGGTCACTGCAAAGCCCAGAGACAAGCCTAGACTGCCCCAAACTCGAATTACTCGTTGCCGGGAAATAACAGAGAATCCGATGGGCATACGAGCGGATTTGACGATTGTGACGAACGCATTTGGAGCCGTGGCCGAAGAAAGTGCCGACGGCGGAACGGTCGCGTTTGGGCGAGAAAGAAGATCGGAAGAGCGCTGATGGGTAGCGGCAACGGGTGAGGATTCGACAACAGCGCTTCTTGCCGGACATTCCTATCAACCCGCTCGGATTCATCTCCGACAGTTTGAAAGCTTTAAATTTGACAAACGAGTGAAATGCGTTAAAATGAGGATATCGCTCCCCCTCCGCTTGAAAACACACACAAAAATCGGAAAACGACAATAAAGGAAAGGCGCAGGCAGACAGAATCCGTAGAAAAAACTAATGGATGAGAAGTCTACCACCCCACCATTTTATCCAGCCCACCGACCCGATGTACATTGACTGTAGATATTTATACTGTGCAAGGGGAGCCCACCGACCCGATGTACATTGACCGTAGATATTTATACTGTGTAAGGGGGTGGGCGTGATAAAAAAAGGGGCCGCAGACTTCTCATCCATAGTTAATTCATACAAATTCATCTAAAGAAAAAGTCGGAAATAGCATTAGAATAATTTATTTTTAGGGTCATTACGGGTACCGTTATTCAGTTTTTTTTTTTTTGTTTGGGTTCTTCCCAATAAGGATAAATAGTATAATTAATTTACCAATAGGTTTATATTATCCTCTTGTGATGAATTCTCTTATAAAGCCATTCGTGACTAATAAGTCAGCCCAAATACTTTTGAGAACCATCAAACTGATCGTAAAGTAATTCTCTTTTTATAAAAATATAGAAAAAATAAATTTGTTTACCGATATCTACCATAAAGGCCTAAGATATAATAAATAAGAAGCTATACGACTTAGTCTCTCCATAAGACCCATTAGTTATCTATGTTTTAGTATTGTTATAAGTAGACAATAGTAAAATTATTTTATTATGTACAATATAATTTTACTATAGACCTATTGGTAAATATGAATGACCACTAGGCCTTAGCAAGAATTACCCTAAACCCTTATTACACATAAGTCTTCAAATGTTTACTTTGACATGAGGTTACATATTTAGGCGCATGACTAAGCCTTTAAATGTTACTTTGACGTGAGGTTACATATTTAGGCACATAACTAAGTCTTTAAATGTTACTTTAACATGAGGTTACATATTTAGGGCAGCCAACGGTACGGTTTATTTTATTATTATAATTATTTTTAAAATTTTTATCTATAATTATCATAGGTTCTTTTATTTCCATTTTATCTACTAATAATATGTCACTTAACCATTATTCATTACTCCTTTTATAAAGATTAATAATTCAACGTAATAAACACAGTTAATCCTAAAAATTACTAGATAGAGATGAACGTAAATTTTTATCCTACATGCTACTTAAGTATTAAAAAGTATTTACAAAAGTTAGAAACAATTTAATTAAAACTTAAAAGTTTTAAACGACAATATTTACATGTTCAACCATCATATTCTTATATGTGGCAAATTGCTTCAAGTAGTTCTCCTTATAATACATCAGCCTCTACAAAACCATTTTAAGGGTATAAATATTTTAAAAAATTATGAAATCAGCCAAAGTGGCTCTAAAAGGCTAGAATAAGTATCTTTCACAAATCGATTCACTAATATTGCTAAAGTAAAAAACTAATAGCATTACTAGTGTTGTTAAGAGTAATACAAATATATTATGAGGATCAAACATGAAAAGAAAATTAGCTTAGACACTTTTGTAAATAATAGATATTAACCCATATGGTTCAATGCTAACAAACAATCTAATGCATCTTCTTAATTTGATAAAGATTAAGAGTAAAAAGAGAAATAAGTTATTTAAGCGCAGTGCAATAGAAAGGTCTCACCCCCTCCCTCGAAATTGATTCTAGATTGGGAAGATAATAAAAAGAGGGTCAGGACTATAACCTCCTGGAATTTTCTAAATTCCTAAAGTTGACTATGTGAAAAATAAGGTATTTGACCCCTTGACTTTCTCGTGAGAATAACCTACTGAGTGGTATGAATTGGTGGCTGAGACTTATATGAATATAAAGTAGACAAAAATAGTTGTGGAATACCACCAAGAATGCACGAATTGAAGTTCATATGAGGAGATACGAGTGCTCAAAATTGAACATAGCGCGCAGGGCCCGTTTACCCGATTTGGATGCGCAAATTATCCATTTAAGTCATTATACAGGCCAAATTAATTAAAGTGATGGAAATTAATTTTTAGGGGCCCAATTAGGTTGCCCAAGTGAGTAGGTTTTTGCCCAACTTCTAAGGGGATTAGGAACCCTAATCTTTATGCTTATAAAATGGGCTTATTAGGGCTTATGGAAGGGGGGATGAGAGCTTTTGGGCCCTAAGAGGAGAGAGAAGAGGACGGTTTTCTTGCGAAGGTAGCTGACGGCGAAGTCGGAGAGGGGCAAGCATGAAGAGCGGAGTCTAGACGAGGTATGATCGCTGATTATCATTAATTTCTAGATGAATATGATAAATTATTGGTAATCTAAGATTAATTGTAGATTTAGAGTAAATAAATCTTCCATTTTATTAATATTTATTGGAAAGAGGACAGGCTGAGCTGCTGGCGGCGGGATCTGTCTAGTGGACTAGCTGGCCTTTGTTTGACTTCTGACACAAGGGCAGGCTGAGGGATGCTGTGAAATTGGTCAGAGCTTCTTTCCTCCCATGGCAATGAGATGACCGACGACAGGGAATTGGTACAGTGCAGTGGAAGGGCAGCCAACTGCCGGAGATGAGACCAAGGCCGCCAGAATCATTGGATGACAGCGATCCGGTTAGGCTATGTCCATTGCCCGGCTATGGCGGCCAACCACCACACTGGCAGTGAAAAAACCTTGAAGAAAAAAGGGGGGAGTGGAGCTTTCAGCCCCAACCGGTGACCTGGTGGCGATCTTGTGAGGCCAGTCTCCTGCCTTGTCCTGGCAGCCAGAGGCAGCGGCGCCAGAGGCTAAGCCTCTAGGGGCCGCATCGGGGGGAAATTGTGGCCTCGGGCAGCAGCAAGGCTAGGCCCATCACAAGCACATCAACCCTAAATAACTCATCCTAGGCACTTGTATGACGCAAGTATACAACCACAAAACAAAAACAACACATCAAGTGTTTTGAATAAAATATAAAGCTCAATTAACACAACAACATAATCCTAAATAGTCATGACAACCATATATAAAATTGGTGCCAACAACACAAGAGCACATCAACCCAAACACACTCAACATGTGAGAATTATCTCATTCTTACATTAGACATATTTAAACAATACATGTGCATTATGGTTTCAATTATATTTTATAATCACAAACGCACGACATATGCATTCATTTAAACTTCATAATCCATTCACATCCTGCATGAATAAGTGTTATCATTCTAATCACATCCTGCATGTTCAAGTATAACATTCTACATTCATCCTGCATGTTCAAGTATAATAATTTGCATGCATCTTGCATGTTCAAGTATAACAATCCACATTCATCCTGCATGTTCAAGTATAACAATCCACATTCATCTTGCATTCTCAAATATCATCATTCAATACACAACCTCTATAAACATATGCAACATTGTTCTTACACAACCTGTGTTAATGAGCATTATAATTTATACACAACACATGTGAATATCATGATGAATGTCTCACAATAGAGAAAATAACCTGCTCACCCTGGTCGAAACCTAAGCTGACCTACTCACCCATCCTATAAATCCTTAAAAAGGAAGTCTAAATTCCTAAAAGGAAGACTAGAGCAATTTAGTCAAATTCTGACTGAAAAATTGCCCCTCTGATAAGATGGTGCACATGGACAAACTAGCTTAGATTCTTAAGTCCAAAAAGTCACAATAGTTTAACTCATTATAGCATTCCACTCTTCTCACCATGTGAGGAAATATGCCCTTAAGGGCACACAAAAACTTGCCCATAGGCTAATCACGGTTAAACACGATTAATCATAGCGTAACAAATCATGCTCATGATGTATGCAACATGATAAATACTTAAGTAAAGTGTGTATTTAAGCATAATTAATTATACCCTAATCAGTCCTATTATGTATGAGACATAGTTCATACGTGGCAGATAAGGTCATGTAAGCATCAGTAAACATAAATATACATGGTCATGTTCATAATTAAGTAAAAACATGTAGAACACAGTTTATATGTAATTAAGCATTCATACTTCCTTATGGTCATAATCTACTGAAGTCATGAAGTAAACATGAAGAAATAATTAAAATTCGGTTTAAAGACAAGCATAGCATCATATTAATCTTAAACATACATAATCATGTCCATAAATAAGCTAAAACACATAGAACATAATTTGTACATAATTAATATAGTATGTGTAGGCATTCAGAGTTCATAATGGTCATAATCTACTGGAAACATGAATTAGACATGAAGAAAACATCTAATTTCAACTTAAAAATCATCACATGCCTATTCACAATGTAGTCGATCAATTAGGCCCTTGGGCCAATCGATCGATTACAATGGTTTTTAAAATTCACGTTTTTCCAATTGATCAGCCTGCATCCTAATTGAACGGTTGGGGACGTTTTGTCCTTGGGTAAGTGGATGTTTTATCCCCAGGTAAGGGGATGTTTTGTCCGCCGCCTACTGGTACGGAAAGTGAGAAGCGTCCCCGGGTAAGGGGATATTCTATATGTCGCCACGAGTGCAAAAAATGAGAAGCTTCCCTTAGTAAGGGGGGTGATCCCTCCACCTCCTACGAGTGTGGAAAGTGAGAAGCGTCCCTAGGTAAGGCAATGTTATGTCTACCGAGTGAGAAGCTTCTCCAAGTAAGGGGAGATTTCATCTACGCCTATGGGCATAAAGAGTGAGAAAAAACCAGGGAAAAGGGAATGTCTATCTATCACCTTTGAGCACAATGAGAGAAACATTCCTAAACAAGAAGTAGATCTGCCCTCCATCTCTAGACCTGAAGGGGGGGACACCCTGAAGGAAGGAGTAACTCCAAATGCCACTACTTCTGGAATTATAGGGAAGTATCTAATCTTCTGATTTAATATATGATTATATGAATGCATGTGTCAATCAAGATATGCTACGCTCTGGTCCAGTGTGTTCTGATATGCTTTGATCTAATATGATCTTATAAGCTCTTTTTTAAATCTGATATGATCCATCTGATATGATATGATCTAATGTGTTTTGCTACACTTTATTATAGAGTAAGATGTGTGATTCCATTGATATGTTAGCTTTCGTTTAACTCCGATGATTTTTGTATGAGACATGTATGATTTTGGACTGCCTGATGCATGCATTAGACATTAAGCAGGATTATGTTCGTATCCGATTAGATTGGAATAACACTGTAGATGTTACCCAATACGTACGTAGGAAACCAACAGTGCAATTTTGAGATTAAATTACACTGATATGATTTGTATGACTCTTGATGTACTTTTGAAATATATGTACATTATGGTTGCATAAGTAATTTGGTTTAAATATAGAAGCTTATGTTTGGGTGTTAATGCAATTATTTTCAAAACCTTGCTGAGTTTACAATCACCCTTATTTTGTTTTGGGAATCCTTTGTGTGATGGTATCATGCAGGTGCTCAAGATGACTTGTTCTTGAGGAGCTACTAAGCAGAGAAACAAGTTAGTAAGGGATAATTGGTAGGAAATAAATGAAGGAACATTTAGAAACTTCATATTATTTTTTATAGTGTTTCATATATAGTAGTAGATTTCTTTTAGAGTTTTTTCCATATCACCTCGCTGAAGAAGCCAATATTCCATATTCCCTAGATTTTAAACACAAATGCCTTATTACCTATTTTAAGACAAAATTGTCATTAGGTTTTAAATAAACCCACTACCCATACATATTATAATAAATAACATTGAAATAGAATGACATCGTTCCAATGGGGAGGAAGTCGCCAGCGGGTGGTGATCGGCGGTGTCTCACCGACAAATTCTGTTGTTTAGTAAAAACCATTTTTTTTACACTCCAGAAGCTGTTTAGGGCTCCAAAGCTTTCATTTCGGCAGATTCGATCACCCTTTAACCCCCATAATGGATATGATTTGTATTTGTATACATTACAACAGAGAGGTAGGCAATGATGGTGTGTATATAGGTGGAAAGGCACTTTTGATGAACATTGATCCGTCAGTGAGGTTCAGCGAGCTGCTACTTCAAGTCAAAGAACAATTTGTCGTCAATGGTAATGTGACTTTGAAGTATTTGACTCCATCTTCCTAGTCATCCATTATATATGAATTAGAAGATGATGAAGACCTACAATCAGTGTTTTTCATTCATAAGAAGGCAAATAAGGAGGTGTTATCATTGTATGCCGAAATGAAAGAGCCCAATAACGATGATAAATAACTATCAATAGAAAGGAACCAGACATTCAATAGAGCTAAATCACTGGAGGTAATAGCTTAGCCCAACTCTAACTTTGGATTGTAGATGGGAGTCAATAATACACAATTCACTTTTGAAACTTTCAGTGAACAATGAATTTTAGATTACACGACAGTGTACTTTATCACGTACTCAATCACACGATAGTGTACTTTATCGTGTATTTGATCACACAATATATAACCTATCGTGTTCAGTTCAAAGAATATTGTGTGAAAAAAAAACATGATATTCATAATATCGCATAACTAATGATGTGAAATACAAAAGTGATATAACACTCATTCTTTTTAGCGTAGATGTAATAACACGACCTATACACAAATTGTGTTATTGATGACACGATATGATTTGTAAACATGTAATCGAATCCACGATGTTGAGTTATATCACATATTGATTAACACGTAATATCCATTGCAGATTGGGAGAACCAGGAAATTTGAACTTAACAAATCCATGACATTGTTCTTACAACAATCAAATGCCTACAGAACCTGTAATAGAAGTCAATCAGACTGGATTAGAAGAAATGTCGGCAACCATGAGTGCGATAAGGACTTTATTTAATAACTATAAACTCCCATACAACCCTTGTAATTACGATGTCGAAGAATTTGAAGAAGTGTGGGGTGATGATCAATGGAACGAGAATGATATAATTGACATGCAAAATATGTTTGACCATGAAGAATTCACACACAGTGAGGTACCCAGTAATTTTGACCTTGAGGTTGAGGCAGAGTGGAAGACAGTCAATGATCTTAACCTATTGGAACCGAATGTTGGTGAGTGCAAGCTAATGACTAGTAGTCAAGCAAAGGACTACCATAATCTAATCCAAATGGGTGCACATTTCATAAGCCTATTACATTTCAAGAGGGTTTTGATCGACCTATCCATAAAGGCGAATTTCCCATATTGTGTTGTGGATGAGAACAGGAATATGCACACTACAAAATTGCTTTGATCAGTCTTGTAATTGGTATATAAGGGTTTCAAATATAAGATCTCTACCATTAACATGGTTTAATTTTGATTTAATTATGTTTTATTGTATGGTTTTGTTTTAATTTTCTGATTTAACTTATTTTTGGGGTGAAAGGTTGATAATGATGGTTTTAATAAGGTTTTCTCTCATTTTTATAAGTCTCTATACTAAACTAAATTTATTCTATTTTTAAGCAATTTTTGGGATTTTATGGGAATTATTCATAAAATTATGGTGTGGACCCCACTGTGGCCCCTCGAAGTCCATGTTTTGATGGTGAGGGTCTGATGCGCTGAAATAATGTCCAATTAAATATTTTAACATTTCAAATTGCAATCATATTTTGTATTAATTTATTGCTTATTTGGGCTATTTATGTTTTCAATAAGTTAGTTGGACCTTAGTTAGGTTTACATGTCTAAACAGGCTTTAACAGGATCCAAGTAGAAGAGGAAGTGAAACTCAACTACCTAAAGCTATTTAAAAGTCAAGAATGGACTCTTAATGGTCTAAACATGCATGGAATGGTCGAACACAACCTTGTGGACACGTTGGATTTCATATTTGCATCAACAGAACTAAATTCAGGAAGAAGCTGATTTGGACAGATTGATACAACCTTAGCATTTAGGTTATATCTTGTTATGTATAATTCGAATTGATAAAATTCTTATGGCATTGGAAATAAGACTTCAGTGGCTACAACTACTATTTCAAGATAAAATTCATAATTCTGAAGATATTTGAGTCAAATATAACATGTAAAGGGACAGCTAGTCAACTAACATAAGGCCAACACATGTAGAATCTTTTCATTGGTTGTAATTGATATACATAAGGAAAGACAATGAGGCTGATTAGATAACTAAAGGAAGACTCAAAGATATTTATTTTCTAAATAAATCATTAATTATTTGATTAATTTAGAATATAATAATTACCAAAGAAGCAACCAATTAAGCAATGAATCAGGATGCAATAAAGGGATATGATTTGACTTTCCCCTTTGAAGCAACCCCTTATACTCCTATAAATAGAGGGGTGGATGTGGTAGAAGCATCATTCCCTCCTCTTTGGAGCTTTCTTCTCCTATTTTTTTGCTCTTATTTTGTAGCTTTTGTTTTTTTTTTTTTTTTGTAATGACTTTCTAAGCTCTTGGTTAAGGCTAGGGATGAATCTTATACTTAATGTTTAATAGCTATTTTGATTTTAGTAAGTTCTTTATCATTTTAAATTGATGTTTCATATTTAAAGAGTTTATAATCTATATAATTATTTGATTTGGTGTTGACGAAAGGCATGTCGAATGCTTATAATTCCTTATGATATATACTTAATGCTTTCACAGTGTAAACAATCAATTACTATTATTTTATTTCAAAGTTCTTTAAGAGTTAAATTTTTTGATTGAGACAAATTTTCATTCGAGCTTAATTGAGTTATCGTTTGAATCAAATATACATTAGAGATTTATTACAAGTGGATTTCCGATGCCTTAGCACTTTCTCTTTGCTTGTCTCTTATTCTATATTTTACCTTTCTTCTCTATTTTATTTTCTTCGTAATCATTTTCTTTATCACACAATGCTTTCCCTGTGGATCGACCATGTTTACTAGAGTTGACAAGTAAAAAAATAAATCCAAATTAGACTACTTCATAGTCTTGGTTTGGACGTAACAACAAATTGGCACCGTTGCCAGGGATTGCAACATGTGACAAGAATCCGTTACGAAAAAAACACACTCTAACTTTACTAATTCTCTAACTTTTATTTTTGCACACTAACTCTTTAAATTTAGTCATTTACTTTATGTCATTTAATTTTAGTATTTAAATTATGTAATTTTTCTTTTTTTTTTTAGACCGGAGGCACTACCCACGTTACCATCGGAAATCTTTCGGGTTCGAACATGTACCTCGATAGTGCCTTTGGCCTTATTTTGCAATTTAAATTGTGTCTATTAACTTCTAACTCTCTAACTTTTTATATTTTGTCATTTAATTTCTACACCTTTACTTTCTTTTGTTAATAATAATAATAATAATAATAATAATAATAATAATAATAATAATAATAATAATAATAATAATTGTTGCAGGTTCACATGGGTGCGTAATAATTCAGGACAATTGAGAAGAGTGAACAAATCTTTTGAAAATTCTCTTTCTTTTGATTTAATGGAGGATCTAAGAATGAATGAGGAACAAACAAGTAATAATGGGGATGATAATGCACAAAATTTTCAAGTTAAAACTTTACGTGATTATTTACAACCCACAAGGACTAGTACCCCCTCTTGTATGATATTTCCTCCAAATATGGGCTCTTTTGAGCTAAAGCTGGGTGTAATTCAATTACTACCCAAGTTTCATGGTTTAGACTCGAAAAGTCCATATTTGCAATTGAAAGAATTTGAGGAGGTATGTACTACATTACACAATCAAAATGTTTCAATGGATGTTATTAGCTTGAAACTTTTTTCGTTTTCCTTAAAAGAGAAAGCAAAAAATTTGGTTTAATGCTTTGAAACCAAGTTCCATCGGGACTTGGCCAGAAATGCAATGTGAGTTTTTGAAAAAAAAAATTCCTACTCAACGGACCAATACTTTAAGAAGAAATATTTCTGACTTTTCTCAAAGAGAAAACAAAACATTTTTTCAATGTTGGGAACGTTTTAAAGATCTTTTGTTTATGTGTCCGCACCCTGGTTATGATCTTTGGAGGACCGTGAGTATCTTTTATCAAGGAATGAGTTCTCAAATGCATGAGCATGTAGAAATGATGTGTAATGGTCAATTTTTAGAAAAAAGAGCCGGAGGAAGCTTGGGACTACCTTGATTGGTTGGCAGAAAAAGATCAGTCATGGACTGATTCTAGTCAACCAGAAAAATATGAAGAAGCCAAGCCGAGTATACCAAATAAGGGTAGATGTATGTTCTTAGGGAAGAAGATGATGTTCATGCCAAAATTGCTAGTCTAACTAGAAAAATTGAAGCAATGCAATGCAAACAAATTGATGCAAAGTCACAACGTATTTGTGGCATTTGTGAAACAAGTGGACACTTGACGCAGGATTGTCCAACAATCCCTCCCTTTCAAGAAGTGTTACACACCCAAGCAAATACCATGAATACTTACAAAAGGCTATTTTCTTCTCCCTATTCTAAAACATAAAATCCAAACTGGAGAAATCATCCCAACTTTAGTTGGAAAAATGAGTCTAATGTGCAGGTGTCTCCGTCATCTTCAACATATGTGCCACCACATAAGAACTCACTTGAGGACACTTTATAGATGTTCATGCAAGGCCAAGCAACCATCAATAGTCATACAATGCAGGCTATAAATGATTTGAAGGCCTCAATGACTCAACTTACTACAAGCTTAAGCATACAAGAAAATGGGAGTTTTCTTTCTCAACCTCAACCTAATCCAAAATGTCAGAACGTACAATCTTTAAATTCTCCAGAGAATGTCAACTTAGTCACCACCTTGAGAAATGGAAAGATCATAAATAAAGATACTCCAAAGAAGGTAGCTCAACCTGAGGAGGAGTCTTTGAATTCTGAAAAATGTGATAAAGTTGACAACTCTGAGAACTCTGAAAATGTTTCTCCAATTCCTGCTCCTTTTCCTCAAAGGCTTAATTCTTCTTCTTCTAAAATGGTTTCTCATTCTGACATCCTAGAGATTTTTAAACAAGTGAAAATTAATATCCCTCTCTTGGATGCCATTAAACAAATTTCATCATATGCAAAAATTTTGAAGGACCTTTGTATAATCAAACGAAAGTTAAATGTACAAAAGAAGGCCATCTTGATGGAACAAGTAAGCTCAATTTTGCAACACAATACCCCACCCAAATACAAGGATCTAGGTTGTCCAACCATATCCTGTGTAATTGGGAACTTTCGAATTGAAAAACCTTTGCTTGATTTAGGGGTAAGTGTAAATCTTTTACCTTTTTCTGTTTATGAACAATTGGGACTTGGTGAATTGAAGCCCAGAAGCATTACACTTCAACTTGCAGATCGCTCAATTAAAACATCAAGAGGAATTATTGAGGATGTGCTAGTACAAGTAGAAAAGTTTTACTTTCTTGTTGATTTTATTGTTTTGGACACACAACCAGTTTTGAATGCTTGTACTCAAATTCCTATCATATTAGGCCGCCTATTTCTTACTACTTCTAATGCTCTTATTAATTGTAGAAATGGTGTTATGAAGCTTTCTTTTGGAAATATGACTTTGGAACTGAACATTTTAAATATTTGCAAGCAACCAGGAGATGATGATGAGGATGTGCATGAATGGAATCTTTTAGAAAGTCTTCTTGATGACATGGCTACTATTTCTTCATTTTCTGACCCTCTTGAAGCCTGTCTTTCTTATTTCAACTTTGATGATGATGCTATGATTAATGATGTAAATTTCTTGTTGGAGTTAACTCCATTATTGGATACCGATAGGTGGAAGGTCCGCTTTGAGGAGTTGCCTCCTTCTAATAGTGCTCCTCTCCTCTCAAGTGTCCAACCACCCAAGTTAGACTTGAAACCCCTCCCTATTGAACTTAAATATGCTTATCTTGGTGAGGGAGACACATTTCCCATTGTTGTCTCTTCAAAGTTGGATAATGAGAAAGAGCACAAGTTGCTCGAAGTCCTTAGAAATCACAAGAATGCCATTGGGTGGACCATTGCTGGTGTCAAGGGGATTAGTCCCCTGATTTGCACACATAAGATCTTCATGGAAGAAAATGTAAAACCTGTGAGACAAATGCAATGGAGATTAAACCCTAATATGAAAGAGGTAGTGAGAGCAGAGGTCCTAAAATTGTTGGATGTGGGTATCATTTACCCCATTTCTAATAGTCCATGGGTGAGTCCCACCCAAGTTGTCCAAAAAACGTTTGGAGTGATGGTGGTAAATGTCACGCCCAGGGTTTTCAAAATAATTTTCATGAAATTCAAATAAAATTATGTAATATAACGACTGTAAATTGGTGAAAATTGACAAAAATACGAAACCTGTGAAAAACATTTTTATAATTCTCATTCATTTGTATCAAATCCATCTCAATACTTTCTTTTCAAATCAAAACAAAGATATAACAACAATAAATCATTCAAATCCCATATTTCATTCATCCCCAGCGTGAATAATGAACAAAAGACACACATTTGCCATGGCCATGAACTTTCAGTATATTTTCCCCAGGAGTAGCTGGGTACAAGTTCCATAACAGTAAAAAGTAATAAGACAGTCCATGTACAAGTCCAAAATAATACATGTAAGAGCTCTCACCTCTCTTAATACATGTACTTCAAATTTTATTTACAACAAATCGTGGCATAAATTAATCAATGAGCAATAGAATAAAAAATCAACCTGCAGTCCAAAAAGTGTATCCTCAAATGCTAAGCAACTCTCGAACTAGGCCCCACGGAAGTCCTTGGAGTGTCTAAGGATTAGAGAAAAAGAATATGAGTATTTTCATACCTAGTAGGAGAATCAAAATCAGTGAACCTTAAAAGTTCACACCAAAGCTGCTCTGCAAGACAGTAGCATACCAAAAAATCGGAGAAGATAAACATATAATCTCAACCAGAGTACTACAATTCCTCTGAGCTTCCTACACTTTCAAATTTTCCTTCCACCTTACTTATAACAAATCACATCCTATCAAACTCTTATTCTCACATACATACTACTTACACTTACAGTCTTACATTTATTATCTTACACTTACACTCAACAAATAGAACTAGTTAAACCTCAATTAGCTCTAATGCCGAAAGGAAAGTGTAATGTCCCTGATTTTTTGATGATTTTCTGGGATTTTCTGGTCATTTTCGGCGGGAAAATACGACGCATTAGCATATTTGTATTTGTATATTTCCCCCAGTATTTATACCCTTAGAGTTGGGTGTGGGTGTCACGCCCCGACACTGTATGACCCGAGCCGAACCCGGTCCAGGGGCGACAAGGAGATTGAAAAATGATTTAGCGGAAGACTTATGTCTTAATCACGGGTGATCTAAAAATTTACGGAGTAAACGCACCACTTTGAGCAAGAGTAAATAGGTAAAAACAAGAGGGTTACTTTAACTCTAAAATAAACCATAATCTCAAACCCACATAGTTATTTAATCTATAGCCCACACTAGGCTCCAACACTATGTCTCAAATAATCTAAAGGTAAAATGTAGCACAAAATTAAAACGAGAACTACACCACAAGAGTTCTAACATCATTGCAAAAACCACAGAAACATGTCACATAAGAGATCTCCACGTCTACTCCCAAGTCCTCTCCGACCTTTCCTCATAAAGAGGATCCTGTCCATCTGCGTGTCGCGCCACGCATCCCCAAAGCAAAAGCACAATAAAGAGGGGTGAGTATGATAAACTCAATAATGGTTTTTGATATAACTATAATCATTAGAAACACGACGGTATAGTAATATCACAATTCAACTCAATGGTTGACAAGATATATCATTTTCTGATCACACATACACATCACCATAACCTACATCATAGTGTCTAAACCGCATAGTGCAATTCAACATCATATCAACCTGCATGAGATGTATCTCTAACGTACATTTCAGATCATGCATCAACATCATATAAACCTTCATGAGATGTATCTCTAACATACATTTCAAATCATGCATCAACATCATATAAACTTGCATGAGATGTATTTCTAACATACATTCCAGATCATGCAACCTTACATATAGTGTCTCAATCACAATCTTCAAATCAGGCATTCATAACATATCTCATCCATTCTGCATGACAAACGTGTCAAATTACATGTTACACAAACATGCATAGCATACCTCATATACATGCATCAACATAAATAGAGAATGCCTCTATCAAGGAGTAAACACAATTAGCGTCACACAGACGGGAACACAGACAAGGCCACGAGGGCATGTCATGGTCCAAATTCTACACAAGAATATAAGAAGGTCGGGGTTGTCAGTCCCCAAGCTGCTCGCCCTGGACGATCTGGGCCAAGGATGTCCCATTCTCACATAGAGAACCTAGAGTAGGGGTGTTCGCCCAGGGACATTTCCTGTGGTGGGGGAGAGCCCAAGTTCCCACATAGGAAACCCTAGAACACGTGGTAGCTGGTGCACAAAGCATACCACTTTGGATTCTCATGGTCCAAAAGACAATCATAATAATCTCAATCCGCAAGACAAGTACATAACTCATCCCCACATAATTCCATTTAACTAGACTCAACCCGAGGAGTGCACATGTTCCACAAAGGAACTCAAATCAAAACATGTCCTTTCGGACCAATCAAGTTTCGATTAAGCCAACAACCGATTAATCTGGCACGCAATTTCACCACATTGCATCCAATCGATCAAACTCGGTTAATCTCGATAAAGCCTCAATTGGAAATCCGTTTTCATGATGCATGCAACATGGTACATACGTGGGCAAGGCATACATGAATCCTAATTTATGATAAGTGCACTCATCAGCCCCTCATGCATAATTCATAATCATAATATCAAGCCTCATCATAATCATTAAACCCACATGTGTGCGTACATGGTAGAAACACCTCACTCAATGTATATCAACATGCTTTGTAATTAACTCACCATCACACTACACATGCACATTAACATCTAATCATGAATTCCATCGGAAATCATAGGAGAAGAACCATTAAAATCATAACTCAAGTCAAAACCTAACCACAAGCTAAACATATATAAGCTCATTCACCTCATACTTGAGTCTATGCATAACACTAACATTCACACCTCATTTAACCACATCCTATAATGACATATCAGTCCATTAGCATGCTGTAATTCTACTGAAAACATGCTTAAACCATAAGAATCAACCACTCATAACTTCAAGATAGCAATTCCAACAATATGTCCAACTACAAGCCATTTCACATAACTTTAAATGTACACCACAACTTCTTAACATCAATAGTATGCTCTTTTAGTAGCTTACCCTGGCTCAAAACACTCCACATACACATAAAAATGATATTTCAGAGTAGGGACATCGAAATAAACAACATACATACAATGGTCAATTTCTGCAGTGTAGCCGTTTGAACGCTCTCTAGGCCGTTCGATCGGTTAAACAGGCAATTTTCCGAAAATGCAGTGTTGCCGTCCAAACGCCCTGGTAGGCCATTCGAATGCTAACAAGGCAGATTCGATCTTCTTCTTCATTTCAAAATTTTAAACCGAAACTCCATTGATGAAACTTAAAATCTCCATCTAACAACTCAAATGCCATTAAAATTCCATCATACCTTCCAGAAAACTAATCTACATCATATTAATACAAAACCCTAAGAAATCGGGACAAGAAATTACCATTTACTAATCCCACCACTAGAGCACTAAATCAAGTAAACCCATTCCAAATAAACCATAAAAATCGAGATTTTTACTATAGGAAAACTGAAATTTTGAAGACCCATTACCTTATCACTTGATGAGGTTCTGATTTGGCTTTCACCCTTCTTGGAAACCTTCCAAAAACATAGAGTTTAAGTTAAACTCCATTAAAATCGATTTAACATTGAAAACCTTAATGAAATCTTAGATCTAGGGTTTGTTAAGCATAAAAAATAAATTTTTAGATGTAGGGTTTGAAGTAAAGAAGCAAATCAATGGTTTGGATGTTTAAAATCGAATCAAATCAAAGGGGAAATGATGGATTAAGAACGGATTAGGAGAAAACCTATGATTTAGGCTTAATTAAAGAAAACATACATTAATCTCCTTCTAATTCGGGCCTAATTGGGGAACTAGGCCTTAATCACCCTCTCCCAGCCTATTCCCAAAATGAAAATGGCTCAGCTCTTTCTATTTATAGTAGGGCTTGGGGTGTACATAATTAACTAGTGGGGTATAAATAGAATTTTTTTTATAAAAGCTTGTGTTGATGCCTGGGTTAATTTGGTCCAACAACCTCAATTTCGCCGGTGGGGCCCACAGGGGTCCCGCCAAACCCTAATTTTTGGAAAATTAGTAAAAAATAAGAAAATTTTCAAAAATTCAGATTTGACCCAAAATCACTTAAAACTAATAATTGTAAAGTTTATTTTGATTAAAACTATAAGAAACACCATTTATTTTTTAAACCACCGAATTAATTAGAAAATGTGTTAACCACACAACAACCGATAATTAAAATGAAAAGAAAAGTGGTTCAAGAATGAGAGTCCTTATAGTGGGGCTTAGTCACAGGCTGCAGGCCTCGTTGCATGCTTACAGTGCAAATTTTGGAGGTACAACGCGTGAATGGTAAGTGAATGTGTGTTAGGGACATAGGGGTAAAAATTAAAAAGATTATATATATATATATATATATATATATCATCCATCGGATTCCAGAACCGACATCCAGTAAGTTTTCGACTTCTAAAGTTTTCACGTCCAGTAACATTTTGTGAGAACCCGAGCTTGATTCCAGTTGCTCCGTTCTCCTTCCTCCATCATCGGATTCCACCGGTTCTTATTAGGATCCTCTTTGCCCCATTCCCATGAGTCTGTAGGTACCAGCTATAACCGCCACCATGGCCTCTTCGCTCCTCCACGAGGTACCGAACCTTTCTTCGGGTTTTTTTCTCCTTCAAATCCCTTTTTGGAGCTATGGGGATGCAATTTTGATGTCGTTTGCGGCCACCCTCAACTAGACTTATGTTTGTTTGGCCACTAGGAACCCATAGGAGTTGGCTAAAGCCACCATCGTGCTTTCTTCGCTCCGTTGTGAGCTACTGGTCTTTTGGTCGGGTTTTTGTTACTATTTGCATCTCACTGTCCAGCCTACCTCGACCCAGTGTCGGTAGGGGGTTGCCGTTTCTGACCCTGCCTTGCCCCTATTGCCTTAATCCTCCCGATTAGATGCTTTGGGTGTGTCTCGGGTCATTGGCATCGGTGAGCCATGGGCCATTTGGCCATCGTGGGTTCTGCCCCAGCTCGGCAACAGTGAGGGCCAGCCCCGATTGGCCCGATTTTACACTCCGCCTGGAATGGGCCACTTGCCATTGCCCTATGTCGTGCGAGATGCACAGCCGCCTACACCATGGTGTGGGTGGCAATCGGTGATGTCGCCATTTCGATAGGCCACCACTTCCTGGCCCTAGCTCCGTTGCCCCTTTGTGGGCCTTGGGTCGCCACTGTCCGACCCATCTCCCCCTAGAGTGGCACTTTTTGGCGGCGTATGTGTGTGGCCACGCATGCGTTTCTAGGTTTAGGAGCCATATATTGTTCCGCCTGACCGGCGGATGGCTCCGTCACCATTTGAGTTGACCACTAGAGCTCCACCACCTCTCCTCTTTCCTCGAGTGTCGCCTCATGCCCTCTGCCCTTATGTGGGCCTTTGTTGACATGAAATTGCCGCCGTTGGGTGCTGTCCACGGCCAATTTCACCGTCTTGCAGCCAATTGAGTACTTCTCAACCGCCGGCCGACCTTCAGTGAGTAACCATCGACTTTTGGTCACATCGCCACTTATGTTGGCACGACCTTTCTCCCGGCCGCCCCTAGTGTGCCGCCATGGATCGCGGATTTTTTGCATTGACCTGTGTCACCCCATTTGGCAGTGAGTCTACCGGCACTTCCTAAAACCTCGGGACAACAGTTCTCTCTACTCGGCAATGTATTTGGCCGCTAACTCTGCCGCCGACGCCACCACTGTCGTGTGCTTGCCATCAAACATCATGATTACGAGGTAGGGGAGCTTTGAACTCGTAATTTCATGATAGCATGCTTTGAATGAGTAGCAGCATGCTAGGACTATATGATTGAATGCTATGGATGTTAGATCATGATTCATTTGCATGATGTAAGAGGATGAATTATGCCATGTTGAAATGCATATGACATGCATGTGGGCTGTATGTATGTTTAAAGTATGTTGGTAAGCTTTGTATGTGGATTGAGTATGTGCTAGTGATGGCTAGCGTGTTTGTTAGTCAGTTTTGTATGTGAATTGAGTATGTGCTAGTGATGGCTAGCGTGCTTGTTAGTGAGTTTTGTATGTGAATTGAGTATGTGCTAGTGATGGCTAGCGTGTTTGTTGGTAAGCTTCATATGTTGATTGAGTATGTGCTAGTGATGGCTAGAGCGTTTGTTGGTAAGCTTCGTATGTTGATTGAGTATGTGTTAGTGATGGCTAGCGTGTTTGTTGGTATGCTTCATAGGTATATGTATGTGCTAGTGATGGCTAGCAAGTATGGATGTTTGTTTGTGCTAGTGACGGCTAGCGAGTATGTTGGTAAACTATGTGTGGAGATGTGTATGTATGTGCTAGTGATGGCTAGCGAGCATGTTTGTAAGTTATGTATGTATGAAAGTATGTGTATGTTATATGTATGTGTGATAGACATACATATGTATGATGAATATTTGCCTATGCTATGGATATGTGTAAGTGTATGTGGGCAGAAGTATGGGCGATGGACAGTAAGAGGTGACAGAGGTTTCGTCTGGATTTGGATATGGATGTGGATGTGTAAGCGTATGACGGAGGACAAAGGATATGAGTATGATGGGCAAGGATTGGAGCGGTTTGTTTGGTTTGGATCAGAACGTATGTTGGGGGTTTGTTAGATAGTAAGAGTGTGCATAATTGTACAAGCATAACATACAAATTATGAAGTGAAAAGTAAGCTCAATAAGGTATTAGTAAGAGGGTGATAGCTGGGTTTGGCTCTGAGGAGCTTTATTTGATGATGTCAGTGTAAGATGATTTGGCCATAAGGTGGATGGCAAAGTATGTAAGACTATAAGATTTTGGTGTACGATGAGTTTGATCATGATATGGACGGGTTAAGCGAAGTTTGCTGCCTTGACGAACTAGGGTTTCAATCGGGCTCAGCTTTGGTTTGATCAGTCGAGGACTGTGAATTTGTTTGGCATAATTATACTGCATAATTTACTTAATTCAAACTTGAATTATAAGCACAACTAATGATAGCATTGTGAGTTTGAGACCTGAGGGTTCAACGGATTAAGTTCCGTGTTTGAGCTAGCCAATAATGAGTCAGCTAAGCGTTTCTCATGTCTTACCATGGTGTTTATCCTGCGGGATGTTGTCTGTGTGCTGTATTGAGCACCAGACGTCTAATGCTCTACTGAGAGCGATGTATGTTTCCAATTTAGTCTGTGTGTTGTATGAAGCCCCAGACATTTGATGCTCTGTTAAGAGTGATATATGCTTTCGATTTGGTTTGTGTGTGGTATGAAGCCCCAGACATCTGATGCATTGTTGAGAGCGATATATGGTTTCGATTTGGTCTGTGTACTGTATTAAGCCCAGACGTTTGATGCTCTATTGAGAGCACTGTATGATTTTTGCCAAAAAGTGGCATTGTATGTTTTTGCCCAAGTGGCATTGTATGATTCTGCCCAAGAGTGGCATTGGCACTATAAGACTCATTATGGTGGGCAATTCTATGGCACTATAAGACTCATTATGGTGGACAATTCTATGGCAATATAAGATCCATTATGGTGGGCAACTGTATGATCCCTTATGTGTGGGTGTTTATATTTGCGCGCTCAGGTAAGTAATATCATGGACCTGCTCTTACTTGTTTGATCTTGTGCCCCATGAGCATTGGCGTGCCTTGCCTTCGAAAAAGTCCATGGCATCTAGTCACTCCCCGGAGGTTAAGGCGATGCTCCTGTGGCATTCTTTTCTGTTTCGACGCTGGAGCTTATTAGTTGTAATAAGCTTCAGTGGTCAATAGTATGTGTATGACTGTAAGCATATGAGTATGAGTATGATTGTATGAGTATGAGCACGATTGTAAGAGTATGAGTATGAGCACGACTATAAGAGTATGAGTATGAGTATGAGTAAGACTGTAAGAGTGTGATTCTGAGCAAGACTGTAAGCGTATGCTTCTGAGTAAGACAGTTAGTGTAAGATGTACGAGTAAGGTCGTACGAGTAAGTGTATGATTGTACGAGTAAGGTCGTACATGTATGTGTAAGTTGTATGAGTATGCATACGATGGTACGAGTAAGTTTGTAAGACCCTGGATAAGGGTGTTCGTGTAAGTTTAATTTGATGGTATGTTTTTGGCACAATGGTGCATTTGGCATTGATTGTATGCGTATGTGCTTGATTATGATATACCTGCTTGCTTCATGTTTGAGTTGCATGAATGCATCTATGTATGGATTTACTGAGTTCACTGTTTAGAACTCCCCTATTGGGTATTTTCCTACTGAGTATGATCATAGCAATTTATTCGTACGGTTGTTTTTTAGTAGCGCCTGAGGATATTTGCTTTGGTCGTACGATGTTTGATCGAATGTGTAAACATTTGTATGGGAAAACTTGGTGTGATGTTTTAAATTATAAAAACTGTTTTTATAGGTTTCATATTCATCATTTTTCCCGATTTATAGCAGTTATATTGCAAAAAAATTTTGTGAATTTTGAGGAAAATGTATGAAAAATCTCGGGCGTTATAGAAAGAATGCCACTAGGGCGTCACCTTGACCTTCTGGGAGAATCCTACGCGCTAAAAAGATTCCGAAGGCAAAGTACATCGGTGCTCATGGGGCACAAGATCAAATAGGTAAGAGTAGATCCATGATACTACTTACCTGAGCGCGTAAATGCCCACTCTCTGGGGCCATATAGGGCCAACAAAGGCCTAATAGTGCCAATTGAGGCAGGAAAACTTACGGAGCCATTCTTGGGCAGAAAACTTACTATACCTCTCTTGGGCAAAAACTTACAGTGCTCTCAACAGAGCATCAAAAAGCCTAACTTACACATACATCACCTCAAAGGTATGAACTACGTTAATCTTACAACGTTAATCTTACAGATGAAACTGACCATCCGTCAGTTGTTAACCAATACGGAATTTAATCCATCAATCTAGCTAAGGACTCACTCTTATTATCAACCTACATACTTAAATATGGTGAAGTTTATAGTTTATATGTTATGCAGGTACCATTATGATTGCACCTTTACTAGTAGCTTATATTTAAGCCCCGAACCCTAATCTACCTATTTACTAAACCTTGAAGTCTCTGCCTCACTTTTCAGAAATTTGAATTAGTCGAAACTGATCTTCACTTATTAAACATACGTACATCATCTGCACACATATAACTACTCGTAGTTCTGAACTATACACCACACATACATCTTACAACATGTTTTAAAGCCTTTATAGCATGAAAACATAATTCTTACGTAAGCATAATGATCACTCACGCATTTAGCAAGAAATATAATTAATTACATAGGTCTTCTGCTCATCCATCTATCCAATTCAAGAATAAGTCATAATGTAAACGTCCAACTAATCAACTAACCAAAACACTGATAATTTTAATATACATGCATATGGCCACTATAATTAACCTCTGCACTTGACATCCTCCTCATTAATATACATCTAAACATTATTCATTTAAACACCTTAGTCCTAGCATGCATTCTATCAGAAAAGCACACTAGAGTGAATTTCTAAGGTTCAAGGTCTCTTACCTCGTCGACCGGGCCAAAATTAATGTCAGGGCATACCACGAAGGCTGCATTGGTGCATACCTAGCAGCCCACACACCCTTACACTACGAGAGACAGCTCTGGGGTGGAAACTGCAGCGGAGGTCTCCAATTAATGCCCGCGGTTATGAACATCTCTCACAACACTTGCACCAGTGATTCAGATGCCTGCATGCCCAAAGAAGAATTGATATGAGCCCAACAACATGAGTAGGGTTTAGGCGCATAGTAGGAGGGGAATAAAAAAGAAATGTAGTGGTGGTCCCGGCCACTGGCAAGGTGAACTAGTCACTGGGCAATTCTCCCTGCAAATTTTCTAATGGAAAAACATGCAACAAGGGAGGGATAAAATTGGAGAAGAGGAAAAGGGTATGTGAGGAGGACCCGATGTGGGAGAGACGGCGTTGGGACCAGCGGAAAACGGATCAAGACAGCGACTTTCGCCGGTTCCAGCAGCAGTTTGGCCCAAAAACAGGGCAGGTCTGCGAGAGGTGGTTGATCGGAGTGAAAAATCCGGGTCTATGGCGACTCTACACCAGTCCAAAGGGTCGACGGAGTAGTTGCTGGCCAGAAATAGCTCACGACGGCAAACCCCCTCGGCTACAATGGTGGTTCGGCCCTAAACAATGGAAATTCCCAAAACCGTCCGCAAACAAAATTTCTAGAGAAAGGGACAACCAGATTAAAATTGGGGAAAGGGGTGGTACCTCCTAGTTTTCGGTGGCCAGGTGACTATTCCGGGGGATTCCGGCCACTACGGCGGCTTCCAACAACTCCGGCAGCGTTTCAACCCAAAAGAGCTTCCACAAATTAGCTGGAGAACTATTTTGCAGGGGAGGAGGCATGACGGCGGCCAAAGGCGGCACGACCAGCCCCACGGTGGCCAGACGATCCAACTCCGATGAAGGGGAGGGGCGGCGACAAAGCTCCCAGTGAAAAGAGGGGTGTGGGTCTCTCCTTGCTGTTGGCAGAATCACTATGCAGAATGCAAAATGAACACATATTTCATTCTATTTTATTCCTTTTCTTTTTTCTTTCTTTTTTTTTCAATCTTGCACCTCTACCTTGCACGTCTCCACTTCTTCTTCAAGCGCGAGAACTCACGACGCACGATGAACTTCCCCTTATGTAACATCCCCGATTTTTCTATAATTTTTCTGCATTTTTTGCTACTTTCTGCAATTTTTGCAATATTCTACAATTTTCTGCTCGTATTTTTGATAAAGAAATTTACACTTCGACGTATCTGTATTTGTAAAATTCGTGACCGTAAGAGTCGGGAATGGTGTTTAGTCGTAGGTCAGGGGCCTCGACGCATCATAGGAAATTTTTTGGTGCGAAAATTGGACGCGACGCGGGATAATAGAAACGAGAAGAAAAGAAAGGATGAAAAAAAAATTTATTATAAAACGCGGATCGCCCGACCGCGAGGGAAGAGTAGACTGTTCCCTTCATTTTGTGAAGTCGGAGGCGGCGACACTGCTGCCGTCATACTGGCATGGCCCTGCCGGCCACCGCTGCCTGTTTCCTCCTTCCCGTTTCAGCACAGTAGAGCCGCCAGATCGTGATTTTTGCTCTGATTCACTGCCGCTGTGTGTTGCATGGTCATCACCCCACAACCATGGTTTAGCCCCGGCCTCCCCGCGCCCGCGTCGCCGTCGTGAGCTAAAAATCAATTTTCTTCTATATTTTTCGGTTTTCTGTTCTGTGAGACCTGTGGCTGTGCTCCTGGTCGCCAGTTGCCACCGGCGGGCCTCTAGCTCTCTTCCGGCCCGGCAACGACAAGGCCACCACCCCGTGGCCCAGACCGGTGCCTCCCCGGACCATGACCCTCTTACTTTCTGGTCCGGAAGGGCGATTTCTCCCAATTTTGTTATGTTTTTGTCTGTGTTACGACTATGGGTAGTGCCACCTGTGGCCGGTCGCTGTCGAATGGCCTTTGGCCCTTCCTTGGGCGAGGCCATTGTCCCGGCCCAAATTGCCACATCTTCCTTGGCCCCTCTGCCCAATTCCGGTCTGGATGGAATTCTTTCCATGGGTATTTGCTATTATTTTCATTGTCGGTTGCCGCCTATTAATCAGCCTTTGAATTGTTGCCTTGAGCCTATGACGGCAAGGTGCCGATGTTTGGCCTCCCAATTGGCCCCAATTCGTTCAATTGGCCAACCCACATTAGAGCAAAGTTGCACTTTTTGCGGGTTGCATCCATCCTCCGTAGTCGGACGTCAGACGATATTGGGCCGACGTCCACTTGACTTGTCACTATTCAGCGATTGCTGGGTCCCAGCATCTTCGAGGTTCATCCCTCGACTCCTGTTCGACCATTAGTGGCTCAATGACAACGTGTCCACCCCTGGCTTGACACTCCGTCGCCTTTGGTTTGATCAAATTCCTTTGTTACTTTTGACCAACAATTTTACTGCCGCCTACGTCAGACAATGGACAGCCACGAACTCCTGATTGACCCAAGGACATGAGGCTACCATTCATGGCCTCCCATGCTCCTCTGCCCTGCATGTTTGCTGCCCAAGCCTTGGCCCCAAACTTCGGGCTACATTTCTTAGTGCCGCCGCAAGAACCACCCCATCCTAGGGCTAACTATTCAGCCTGACATCGCTCATACTTGGGCTACCTGACTAATGTCGTGGCTCTACCCTGCCTAGCAACAGCTAGGGCTAGTACTTCTGGCCCGATTCTACCTCTGTACCCCCACTTTTGTTATGTATGATCCAAAACCTACGGGAAAGAGTTCCCGAATTCTGATTCTTCTAAGGGAAAGTAAAATTGTAAGCCATTAGACTTAGCCCATCAAAGGCTCGACCGATGTCGTGGCCATACCCTCCACCGTAAGTTGTGCTTCATCCACGATCATCTGTACAATGAATTGGTTGTGGGTAGCGTTTAGAAATGATGCCGCCCTTATTGGCCACCTACGCTAGGCCTTCGTGCCTCGACGTATGTTTAGGGAATGTCTCCACCACTAGGCAATATAGCCGTTAAAGCCCTCTGCCATCTTGTGAGGCTTCGACAATGCGGAATTGTCACCGCTGGATGTAGTCTGTGGCCTATTTTAACGTTTTGTGGCCGACGTAGTATTTTATACCATTGGCCGACCTTCAATAAGTTACTCCTCATTTTGTGGTCGCTTTTGCCATTTCTAGTGGCATGACCTTGTGTTCATCCACCTTAGTGCATCCAAACCTTTGGCTTTGAGTGAAATTAATCTAATGTTATTGAGATTAATTCCAGCATCTCTGAAAATCCTCGGGACACAACTCTCTCGGTGCGATGCTTTTGGCCGCCTATTCCGCTATCGATGCCGCCACCATCATTTGCTTGCCATCAAACTCATGTGGATTACAAGGTAGGGGACCTTGAACTCGTAATTTCATTATAGCATGCTTTAATTGTGTAGTATCATGTTAGGAGTTTATAATTTAATGTTGCATGATTATGTTGCTTATAAAAGCATGTTGTATGTATATGATTTGTATGTGTATGTTAGTGAAGACTAAGGGCACGTAGTATGTTGCTATGAATCGTGTGTATGTGACCAAAGCGTGTGATCTTTGTTGGGGGCAGGCAGTATGTGATCGATGGACCCAAGTGGGAGTGTTTGATTGTAAGTTTGGTAAGGGATACATCATAGTCTATGATCTGGAAACAGTGACGGTATATCGAGCGAGGAAAGACGAAAAAATGGACGAGCGAAGGTTGGATTTGATGAGATTGGGGGATTAGTTTGGATTGAGCTGATGAGATATTAGAGCAACGAGCTGAAGGCTTCGGAGATGCAAGGATTTAGAAGACTTGAGGTTCAGAGCATCTTGGGGGTTGTGAGTTAGGGAGCGTTAATAGCATAATTGTACACGCATAATGTACATAATATGAATCGTAACGGAAGAACAATGAGTAAGGAATGAGTAAGGGTTTGATGACTTAATTTGGGTTTATAAAGTTTGATTTGAGGAGTTCTAGTAAGATGATTCGGTTTTGAGGCAGATGGGGTAAGATGTAAGACCGTAAGTATTTGATGGTAAGAGTATGAGTATGGAATTTAAGTTTGATAAGTAAGGCTATGCTAAGATTCATAAGATTGTAAGTGTAAGGTGGGGGATGAGCTAAGTAAAGAATGTTACTTTTGTGGATTAGAGCTTTAGAACGTGCGCAATTCTTGCTTCGTTGGCTGAAGAATGTAAGATAGTAGTCATTTTGAGCATAATTGTACATACATAAGTTATCTAATATAAACTTGAATAGTAATTAACCCTAATTTGATAACATTGTAAGTTTGAGACTGAGGGTTTCGATGGATTAAGTTCCGCTTTGAGCCAGTTGATAAGTAATCGACTGAGTGTCCTTCCTGGTCTAGCCATGGTGTTTATCCTGCGGGATGTTGTCTGTGTGCTATATAGAGCACCAGACGTCCGATGCTCTGTTGAGAGCAATCTTATGTATGTTTTCGATTTAGTCTTGGTGTTGTATTTCAGCCCAGACGTTTGATGCTCTGTTGAGAGCGCTGTAAGTTTCCGCCCTTCGTGGGCTATGTATGTTTTCTACCTACAGATGGCATTGTATGTTCTGCCCAAGAGTGGCACTGTAAGATTCATGCCCAAAAGTGGCACCATATGTTTTCCGCCCTCAGTTGGCACTGTATGGCCCCAAAGAGTGGGTATTTGCGCGCTCAGGTAAGCAGTATCATGGACCTACTCTTACCTGTTTGATCCTGTGCCCCATGAGCATAGGTGTGCCTTGCCTTCGGAAAAGTCCATGGCGTCTAGTTGCTCCCCGAAGGTTGAGGTGACACCCCAGTGGCATTCCCCTCCTTTCCGACACTGGAGCTTATTAATTATAATGAGCTTCAGTTGTCGATAGTATGTGTACGATAGTAAGAGTAAGTAGTATGTTTTAGATTCAAATTAAGTTGTACGTGTAAGATCCAGTGTAAGTGTAATTTTCTAAGGAAGACAGTAAGAGTAAGTTTATGAGTATGAGTAAGATTGTACGAGTAAGGTCGTACTAGTAAGTTCGTACGAGTATGTATGTGCTGTAAGTGTAAGTGCACGATGGTACGAGTAAGATTCTGATTTAGAATGTAAGTGTATGCTATAAGAGTAAGTGTAAGTTCAGCTTGCACGATGATTGTATGTGTGATCATATTCATATTCTTATTTTGTTTGCTTCATGTGTGATTCCATGAAAGCATCTATGTATGAACTTGCAGAGTTCATTGACTTACATTTTTCCCCTAATGGGTATTTTCCTACTGAGTATGAAAATACTCACCCCAACTTTTTAGCCCCTTCAACCAGAGGCTTTTGCAGGTCAATCGTCAGCTGTTGAGACTAAATTTTTCCTGGTGGTGGACAATTCTCCCTCGACTTGGAGTGCAGCAAGATTGCAGTGAGTCTGTGGATTATAGTGCCACGATTTCATGTATTAATTAAGGTGAGAGAAATTTATTATGTACTGGACTTGTGTGTGTACCTATGAATGATTTTAAGACAGTGAAAGAACTTGTACTCAGAGATGCCTGGGAGGTTTTTGTTTTAGAAACCCATGGCCATGGTAGATTTTATTCGTATGCTTTTGTATTAAGTCACGCCTGATATTTTGTCGGTTTATTTAATTTATATCTATATTTTGAAATAAAATATTTGTAAGATTTTCAATTAAATATAAAGAAAAACCTCGGGCGTGACACCTTAAGAACACGCATTGACCAAAACAACTTTACTTTTAGTCTGAGAGCCCTAATTTAAGGACAGAGTTTTTAATTTAAGCTCCATCACCTTAACTTACGCGTTTAAACTCTTGAAAACGTACAAACCTTTTCCACCTACGACCAAGGCTACGCACAACACTAACACATAATTATCGAGAAAAATAATACAGAAGCTTAAAACAAATAATTAATTTCCCAAGAAGCAAATAAATAACTATATAAAAGTCAAGGTTATTACAATAAAAAATGCCAATGATGAGTTAATTCCCACTAGAATCACCACCGATTAGCGGATGTGCATAGATTATAAGAAATTGAATTCCATCACTAGGAAAGACCACTTCCCCTTGCCATTCATGGACAAAATCCTAGAGAGGGTGGCCGTTCATAAATTTTATTGTTTTCTAGATGGTTATTCAGGATATAATCAAATTGAAATTGCACTTGAAGATCAAGAAAAAATGACCTTTACATGTCCATTTGGTACCTTTGTATATCAAAGGATGCCGTTTGGATTATGTAATGCTCCTGCCACATTCCAAATGTGCATGATGAGCATATTTAGTGACATGGTGGAGCGTTTTTTGGAAGTTTTTATGGATGACTTCTCTGTTTTTGGTGATTCTTTTGATGACTTTCTTGATAACTTAAAAAAAGTTTTGGTGAGATGTGAAGAGAAAATTCTAGTTTTAAATTAGGAAAAGTGTCATTTTATGGTTACTACTCAAATAGTACTTGGTCACATTGTTTCTGTGCAGGGAATTCAAGTGGACAAGGAAAAAATTGAATTGCTTACTAATTTGCCTAGTCCAAAGTCCATAAAAGATGTTAGGTCCTTTCTAGGGCATGCCGGTTTTTATAGAAGATTTATCAAGAATTTTAGTGTGATATCTAGACCATTGTGTAATCTTCTATCTAAAGAGCATTCTTTTGAGTGGTCAGATGCATGTGAAGAAGCTTTCACAAAGCTTAAGAACATGTTAGTGTTTACACCCATCATGCAGCCCCTGGATTGGACCCTTCCTTTTTAAATTATGTGTGATGCAAGTGATTATGCTGTTGGGGCTGTTTTGGGGTAAAGGAAAGATAAGAAACCTTGCGTAATTCATTATGCAAGTAGAACATTAAATAGTACCCAAATAAACTACTCCACCACTGCAAAAGAACTTCTTGCTATAGTATTTGCACTTGACAAATTTAGATCCTTTTTTATTGGCTCTCATATTATCATTTTTACTAACTATGCAGCTTTGAAGTACCTTTTGAGCAAACAAGATACAAAACCCAGATTACTCGAGTGGATACTCCTACTCATAGAGTTTGATCTCACAATCAAAGACAAGAAGGGAGTAGAGAATGTGGTGGCGGATCATCTTTCAAGATTGGAATTTTTTGATTCTTCAGAAAACATTCCAATCCAGGACACATTCCCCGATGAACAACTTTTTGTCATCTCACATCCTCCATGGTATGCCAACATTGCCAGCTACTTGGTGACAGGTAAAGTTCCTCATCATTGGTCTCATCAAGATAAAAAGAGATTCTTCACTGAGGTAAAACATTTCTTTTGGGACGACCCCTATCTCTTTAAAGACTGACCGGATCAAATATTAAGGAGATGTGTGCCTGATTCTGAACAAGTATCATCTCTTTTTGTCATTCTGAAGCATGCGGTGGTCACTTCTCTAAAAAGACCACTGCTAAAATTTTGCAATGTGGTTTTTACTATCCGACTCTTTTCAAATATGTTCATGAATTTTGTAAAACTTGTGAACGGTGTCAAAAGTTAGGAGCTATCTCTCGTTGAAATATGATGCCTCTTAACCCCATATTGGTTATTGAGATGTTTTATTGTTGGGGTATCGATTTCATGAGACCTTTTCCTCCTTCTTTTGGCTATATTTACATTTTAGTTGTTGTCGATTATGTTTCCAAGTGGATTGAAGCGGTTCCAAGCAAAACCAATGACCACAAAGTTGTTGTGCGCTTTTTAAAAGAAAATATATTTTCAAGGTTTGGAATGCCTCGAACCATCATAAGTGATGGGGGGTCACATTTTTGCAATAAGCCATTTGAGACTTTGGTGAGAAAGTATGGGATAACCCATAACGTAGCTACCCCCTATCACCCACAAACAAGTGGACAAGTTGAGATTTCTAATCGAAAAATTAAATATATTTTACAGAAAATGGTAAATCTAAATGGTAAAGATTGGTCTTTATGGCTAACAGATGCTCTTTGGGCTTATCGTACCACTTTTAAGACCTCAATTGGAATGTCTCCTTACTGTGTGATTTTTGGAATAGCTTGTCACTTGCCTGTGGAATTGGAACATAGGGCGTATTGGGCAATCAAAGCTCTAAATTTTAACTTTGACAAGGTCGGCATAAATAGAAAATTGCAAATCAATGAGTTAGAGGAAATTCGACGTGATGCTTATGAAAGTTCAAAATTTTACAAAGAGAGAATGAAGGCTTTCATGATAAAAACATTCCACGAAAAACTTTTCAGCCATTTCAAAAAGTTTTATTATACAACTCTAGGCTTCATCTCTTTCCATGAAAATTAAGATCACATTGGGCAGGTCCTTTCATCGTAAAAACTGTTTTTCCTTATGGCACTATTGAAATTGAAAACCCAAATAATGGTGATGTTTTCAAAGTTAATGGACAACGTTTGAAACCATTTTTAGACCATTTTGTCCCTGAAGTTGAGTCTACATCTCTTAAAAATCCACATTATGAGGGTTTATTTTCTTTTCATGATTTTTACTGAAAAATACACAAAATAAAAAAAATATAAAAAAGTTCTTTTTTTTCAAACATTGAGGACAATGTCTCAATTGGGTTGGGGGTGAGTTTTGATAATTTTTGTTAATAGTATTGACTGTGATAACCTTCATCCTTTCTTGGTATACTTCCTCTTTACTTTGATCTCTAGATATTGATGGCACTTGGATATTTTTTAAAACATTCCTTTTGTAATGAATCTTTACAATTAACTTTTATGAAGAGGATCTTTGAAACTAATGTTGGTTTTCAAAATTTTACTCTCACGACTAATTTTTAGAGTTGAAGTCGAATTATGTGGTGTGCTCTAATAGTCACCCGGAATGTTGAGGGACACCAAATCTAATGAACTTTGACCTCCTTGTTCACTTGGCTGGCTGGGAAAGAAGAAGAAAATTTGAGAATTATTATCGTTATGGAAAGCAACCAATGAATTAGACCGAGTACTTCGAAAAGAGCTACCTATGAAAAAAAACTTAAAAAAAAAGAAGTCAAAAAAAGTGATGGACATCATATAAAAAAAAGAAAAAGAAAAAAAATAAAGTTTCCAAATAATGTTTCATTTTGTAAGATAGGGCGAAGACATCATTGTAACAATGCAAGCATGCTAGAATATCACATCTAAAGCCCATGAGGTATTAAAGTGAACATCCAAACCGCTTATTATCTCGGACAAGTTGCTAAAATAATGTCGAATTAAATATTTTCACATTTCAAATTACAATCCTATTTTGTGTTAATTCATTGCTTATTTGGGCTATTTATGTTTTGAATATGTTAGTTGGACCTTAGTTGAGTTTACATGTCTAAACAGGCTTAAACAGGATCCAAGTAGAAGAGGAAGTGAAGCCCAACTACCCAAATCTATTTAAAAGTCAATAATGGGATCCTAATGGTCTAAACATGCATGGAATGGTCAAACACAACCTTATGGACCCTTTGGATTTCATATTTGTATCAAGAGAACTAAATTCAGGAAGAAGCTAATTTGGACATATTGATAGAACCTTACTATTTCAGTCATATCTTGTTATGTATAATTCGGGCGGATATGATTCTGGTGGCATTGGAAAGACAACTTCCATGTCTACAATTGATATTTCAAGACGAAATTTATAATTCCGAAATTATCTGGGTCAAATCTGACATGCAAAGGGACAGCTAGTCAACTAACCCAAGGCCAACACATGAAGAATCTTTTGATTGGTTGCGATTAATACACATAAGGAAAGACAATGAGGCTGATTGTATAACTAAAGGAAGACTCAAAGATACTTATTTGCTAAATAAATTATTAATTTATTTGATTGATTTAGAATCTAATCATTGACAAAGAAGCAACCAATTAAGCAATCAAATAGGATGCAATCAAGGGATATGATTGGACCTTCCCCTTTGAAGCAACCCCTTCTACTCCTATAAATAAAGGGGTGGAAGTGGTAGAAGCATTATTCCCTCCTCTTTGGAACTTTCTTCTCTTATTTTTTAGTTTTTGTTTTCAGTTATGTGTAATGGCTTTCTAAGCTCTTAGTTAAGGCTAGGGATGAATCTTGTACTTGATTTTGATTTAAGTAAGTTCTTTATCATTTTAAATTGATGTATCATATTTAAGGAGTTTATAATCTATATAATTATTTAATTTGGTGTTGACGAAATGCACACCGAATGCTTATAATTCCCTGTGATTAAGTACTTAATGCTTTCACGTAGTAAACAATCAATTACTATTGTTCTATTTCAAAGTTCTTTAAGAGTTAAATTTTTCGATTGAGACAAATTTTCATTCGGTCTTAATTGAGTTATCGTTTGAATCAAATATACAATAGAGATTTATTACAAGTGGATTTCCGATGCTTTAACACTTTCTCTTTGATTGTCTCTTATTCTCTATTTTACCTTCCTTCTCTATTTTATTTTCTTCGTAATCATTTTCTTTGTCACACAATGCTTTCCCTGTGGATCGACTTTGTTTACTATAGTTAACAAGTAAAAAAATAAATCCAAATTAGACTACTTCATAGTCTTGGTTTGGATGTGACAACAGGGTCCAACAAGACCTTAAGCTTCACTTATTTCATGATTAAAGAGTTTCAAAAAATTTTAATTCATTTTATCCTTAAAATGAGGAAAATTAGCCATTTAGGGCACTAAATTTTATCTATAGCCCAACTTTTATATTTACACCCCAATGACATGCTATAAAAGGAAAGTCCCAACCCCATTCCCAATTGGGAATGAGCTGAGATTAGAGGCTGAGAAGTGCCTTAATTCCCATACCAAAGGAGGAAACCAATTTAGCTTATGTTTTAAGCCTTAATTTCCATTAATCTTTTGGATTTTCCTTAATCTCAATTAATTTCATCCTCCCCGAAAGTTGATTCTTGATTTACCCTACTAAAAATATTATTTTTAATCTCTATTTCAAACACTAAAATAGGGATTTTCATTTTTAAGTAAAGAGAACCCCAGATCTACATGTTTTCAAAGTGGTTTAAGCTTAATATTCAAAATCAATTAAGTATTAACTAAACCCTAACTTTGGGTAGGGATTTGTGACAATTAGAGCTTCGATTTGGACTCAAAAGCTTGTAGAAGGTAAGGGTGTTTTCCTTTAAGTAGAATGCTTCAAGTGGGTTATTTTTCATGTTTGTGATTTAATGGTGGATGTAATAAATCATGCCCTTTTGGTGATTTTCTTTTGATTTAACTCAAGAATGGCTAGATCTATTGTGCCTTAAGCTAGTATTTTAATATTATTAAGTTTTGGAAATATTTTTAGGATTTTCTTGTCGACTTTGGTATTTTTTGGTTTGGGTTCGCAAGGTTGAAGGCAAACAAGTTTTTGACTATTAAGGGCATTCGAACGGCCCAACAGGCATTTGAACGACTGTTTGGCAAATCAAATGACCTGGCATTCAAATGGCTATCTGGCCGATCAAATGACCAAATGGTAGATTTTGCCTTATTGTGTACTTTGTCTATTTCTTGTTCCTCTTCCATAAATCTCATTTCTTATGTTTATAAGGAGTTATTTTTACTTGTAAATGCTACTGGGAGTGCATGAATACTATCATGAAAGCTATGATGTAGTTCAAGCATGAATTAGGTTATATACTTGTAGGATTTTAGCATGATATTCTCCTTATCCTAAATTCATGTTTGATAATTCTTTATGTTTTATTTATGATTCCCATAAGTTTAATTATGAGGATGGGCATGTATGCATGTACATGTTGTACTAATTATTAGGGAACCATGTTTCCATGTCTAGCTTAAGTATAGTGATTATTATTCTTGCCTAAGTCAAGAATGACATTATAATTGGCTTGGACTTGTATTTCGAGGTTTTCACCATATTTTATTCATGATTTCAGTAAGGTGGAACTACGATAAAAATCATGAATGAATGTGTATAGTATGGATGATGGTTTGTTCATGTTGCTCTGTCTTTACTTAGACATGAACACTACTATTATATACACACTTGTGAAGGTATTTGTGGTGATTATTTGACACAAATGGACTAGGAATTATGCATGGATGGACTGATTTGAGCATATCCCTTGTATTAGGACTCATGTAACATTACTCACGTATGTACCATGTTGCATGCATCATGAAAATGGTTTATGAATGAGATTAATCATGATTAGCCATGTTTGATTGATTGAATGAGATTGGATGACATTGGTTGTCAGATTAATTGATTGAAGGCTTATTGAAATCGGTTTGGGTCCGAAACGACATGATTTCATTTTGAGTTCCATTGGGAACATGGCAACTCCCCGGGTTGAGATGAATTAATTGCGGTTGAGTTTATTTATTGAGTTATCTGGACCCTAAGAATCTAGTATGGTACGTTCGTGTGCACTGGCTACATGTGCTCTAGGTTTCCATTGTGGAAATCAGACTCTCCCCCACAAGAGATTGTCCTTAGCGAGCACACTGCTATAGGTTTTCTGCGGATATCGGACGTTCCTGGCCAGCACTATCCTTAGAAAGCAGACAACTCTAGGTTTTCGTTGTGAAAATCGGACCTTCCTTTTTGGATTGTTCTTGGCGAGCAGAGGGGGTAACTTCCCCAATGCCCTAGGTTTCCTTTATGGAAATTAGACCTCGTCCTTGCCGGGTGGAACGATTGTTTATTTCTCTCTATGAAGAAGACATTCACCATTGTTGTTGATACATGTGTAACGACTCAGTTACGCTTAACCCGGAAAGGTTAAGGGTAATTCAGTAATTTTAGATTAATGTTAAGGGGTTTCATTAGATGAAATACTCGTAGCCAGGCATAACGAGCATAACGATTCGAAGAACGTGCGAAATGGAGGTCAGGACCGGAAGTTACGACCTCGACAAGTGTAGAAAATAGGAGGGACCCACTTGGAAATAGTGTGATTTGCTACTTTAAGTGGGTTTGTATCGAAGGGCTCATCGATACGAGTCCAACGGTACCTAGAATGTGCGAATCCGAATCCGGGGTAGGGAGATACGTGCGTTTGAAGATTTGGAATTTTTATAAAAAAAATAATAAAAATTACGGCGCACGGCTGGCGCGCTGCGGCGCGGGCTGGTGCGCCACGGCACAGGCCGGCGTAAGGCGTGCATGCCACGAAACTACGGGCACCGCGGTTACGCGGGCGTGACCCGCATCGCGCGCGGCTCAGTGGGCGCCGCCGCCCGAAACCAGCGGCGCCGCCAGTTTTGGCGGCGCGGCTCGGGGTCTATAAAAACCCCAATTCATTCTTTTTTTTTGAAGCAGAACTTCTTCTGCCCCGTTTCTGACCATTCTGAGGCCGATTAAGGCCGTTCAAGACCTGTTTCCTACTAAATCGAGTGTGCTCTACACGATGGAGTGGTCCTTTCTTCGATTCGGAGTCAGTATAAGGAGGAAACGCCCCGAGACAAAGAGTGGTTCTGCCCATTGTCCTCGAGTGCCGACAAACTTCTTTCTCCCGTTCTTAAGCATCCTAACTCCGATTTAGTCCATCCAAGAGGCGTTCTTGACTAAATCGAGTATGTTCTACTGGATGGAGAGGCCCTTTCTTCGAGTCAGCAACCGTATAAGGAGGAAATGCCCCGAGACAAGGAGAGACTCCGCACGTTATCCTCAAGCACCGAACAAGAATTAGGGGCCCGAAGCAAGACAAGGTTCTGTACGAAGTTATTGAGCTACATCAAGAGAAGTAATCCAAAGTATGAGAGGTTCTGTCCGTCGCTCACGGGCGCAGAAAATGAGAAGAGTCTCCGGCAAGGAGAACATTTATACGTAGTCCTTCAGCACAAAACGATGAACGTATGGAGGCCAGAGGAAGCTCCGTCTATATCTTCGGATCTGAAGGGGAGGATGCTCATACGAGCAACCCCGAATACTTCTACTTTACGAGACATGAGGGCAGTAAGCTTTTCTGATCTCCCGTTATAATTATAGAACGACGTGTGTGCTATGCATTTGATCCATATGCTTGATGTGTGCTTATATGCCATGATGTGTATTTTTATGTCATGATGTGTGTGGTCTCGCTCTAGGGTAGAGCGAGACGAGTGATGTGTGTGTTCGGTCTCGGCTCAGTGATAGAGCGAGCTGGCTGATGTGGTCAGTCTCGATTCAGTAATGGAGCGAGATATGTGTATGTGATTTTGATCCCGCTCTGTGGTAGAGCGAGATGTACGATTCCGTTAATTTATTAACTTCCGCTTGACTCCAATTTATGACGAGTTTTTGTATACTCTGATTAAATATTCGGAGATACGTATGTTATACGTATATGATTTTGTGATGCTTGTTGTATGTAGTAGCCATTAGGCAGAACTACGTTCGGATCCGATCGTATTGGAATAATATCCAATACGTACGTAGGCAACCAACGGCAAGGCAACGTTGGCCCCATCCAAATCATTATAATAATATATTTTATTCTGTTTTACACGCGATGAACTATGAAGCTTCGTTACGTGTAAATGGCCGTTACAACCTAAGTCTACGTACGAGGAAGCCTTAATACTCTATTGTGCGTAGACGAACGTTGTACCTCTCGCACACAGACGATGATTCCTGGCTTAAGGAAAGAGAAAATTTTTCTATTAGTGATTTTGTGGACCCGGCTCGGGTCGGGTCGTTACAAATGGTATCGGAGCGTTGATCTGTCTGCGAGAGTATAATATTTTATTAATTTCATAAGTATTTTAATTTAAATTTTGAAATAAATAGAATTTTTGTTTTGAATGTGTTCTGGTTATTTTGAAATGAATTGTGATCTTTAAATTTCTCTTCTGGACGTGTTGTTGTGGATTTCAAATAAAATCCGATTTTCACCTTTTGGTATGCCTATGTGTTATCAAATTTAACACAAACTCTAATTTTGGATTTTTGTTTTACATCGATAATTTTTAATTTAATATGGACTACTATTTTGAGAACTTCAATTTCTAAGCATATTTTAATTTTGTGTACATGCTTTGTAATGGATTTGTTACGAACATAAGTTTTATTAATTTTGATCTTAAATCGAACATGTTTTGAATACGTTGTTATGAACAATTCGTATCAGATTTTGATTCTAAATTTTGTTCTGCAAGCGTGATATGAAAATTAGTTCGAATTTTAATTATGATAAATTCTAATTTGTTTAATTAGAAGTAATTTTAAAAGCTTTATACTATGTATGTGTATCTGATTGATGGCAAGCTTATACTTTATAGATGTCAATTTTAAATTAGAATTGATTTGAAAATTTTGCTTGAATGCGTTGAATTTGATTTAATATGAGATTTAATCGTAGAATTATTTGAAATTTTTATCACCATGTGTTGCATGAGATTTGATGTAAACATCAATTTGATTATTTCAATTTTTCAATTGAAAATTATTTATAGCTTAAATGTGAATTTGTTGCATCATGTTTAATTTTTAAATTTCAATCAATTCAGAAATTGGATTTCATATAAATTTTGCTTTTGAGCTTTTCATTTTGTATACGTGATTTATATGAAGTCCGATTTTATGAAATTTGATTTTTAATCATGAGTTATATGAAAATTCTTTCTAAATGAGTTAATTTAGATTTAATTTAGAATTTCATTCTGCATGTGTTGCATCGAATTTAAGACGGATTCAAATTTCGATTTTTCACCGAGAATGAGTTGAAATTTTGTTTTCTCGTATGGCTTTGGATTTAATCGAAAACCTTGATTTTTATGAATTGTGATTTTGAATTTGACTCGATCGAAAGTTTTGTCTTAAATTTGTTACATGATTCTTTTCAATGACTTCGATTTCAATGTGTTTTAAACCGTGGTAGAATTACCATAGCATAACCACTAACTGCTCATGGTGTGGGACATGTAGCGCTAGTGGAAAACCCTACGGTTAATTCTACTCGGGTATTGAAATAAAATATGCTTTCAAATATGTTTTTAACTACGGTAGAATTACCAAAGGGTAACCACCGACCGCTCATGGTATGGGACATGAGGAGCTAGTGGAAAACTCTTCGGTTAATTCTACTCAAGTATTGAAATAAAATTTAATTTCAAATTGTTAATTTTAGAAAATGTGTTTGATTAAGAAGTGAATTTATTTTGAAAAATAGTGGAATTTCTAAAGAAAAATCACTAATTACTTGTTGTATGAGATGCAAAGTGTTAGTAGATTACTCTAGGGTTGAATGTGTTGGTAGGTTGATATGAAAATTTGATTTCAAATCTTCGGTCGTTTGAAAATAGATTTGAAATTTTGTAAATTTATCTCAATTGCTTATGGAATTGCTAAGAAGAAACCATCAAATACCCGTGGTATGGGTCACGAGGTGTTAGTGGATAGCTTCAAGGTTGATTCCACTAGTGTGTTGAAATGGATTTTGATTTCAAGTCTGGTTTAATCGGGATTATTTTCCCTGAAATTGATTTGAATATGAGGTTTTCTGATGATTTGGATCTCCAGGCTCTATAGATAGTTGATAAGTATAATTTATGTGTTATTTTACCCTTAATTATTTTACTATCTAGTCTCATTTAAGTGTTAATATAGGTTAAATTATTAGATATTAAATTTAATTAGGTTAGAAAAAGCTTTCATGGTGTTTTGAATTAAATTGGCTTATTTTGCAGATTCTTCATTGGCTATCGAACGGCCTCACTAACCGATCGATCGGGAACACGTAATTTTGAAGAAAATTCAGTTCAAGCGTTCGAACGGGAATGCAAGGCGATCGATCGGCATAACGCGCAGATTCCTTATTTCACCCAATTTTGAGTCCTTTTCATATACAACTCTTTGTTACGGATCTAATGCCTATATAAAGACTTATTTGGCACGAAATTAAGAGAGAACAAGTAGATTTTCTGAAGAGAAGAAGGAAGAAGAAGATGGAGAAGAAGCCAAAGCTTTCAATGGAGATTCAAGTGCTTTCTTCTACCATGGAAGGCTAAACTATTCTTTTACTTAGGAGTTGATGAAGCTATAGATAAGTTTCAGTTTCTTTTCTTTTTAATTTAGATCTCAGTTGTGAATTATGACAATTGTATGATAAGGATTTCCTTTTTAATGGAAGAGTTTTTAAGGTTTATTCAATTCTATGTTGATTTATTGTCTTGTAGATGATAGATGGATGTGGTTTTGATATTTGCATCACCTCTAATTTCTGTGATTTAGATGAGATGGTCATACAATAGTTTTAATGTTCAGATAATTAAGGACTTGGATGAGTTATACTAAGATTAGACGGGTCATGCCTATAGCTATTTAGTGTAGATGATTCGTGCTATTGTCGAAGATAGTTCATGCCATGGAAATTAATTAATGATTCTTTCTGAAGTAATTCTAGCTTGTAGCTGAGAATACTTGTTCATATTCACACTAGATTTAGATTAAAAGTTAAGGAATTGTTATGGTTCTATAGTGGATTCGATTTCCTAAGTAAAATCTATCACACTAATCTCTTACCTTTGATACAGTTTATTCTTTCTTTTGCTTAATTAAAGTTTATGTTCTTTTTAGTTTTCAATTAGTAAATTCCTCTTTCTATTTAGTAATAATTCATCCGTCCCTGAGGTTCGACAACCCTTAAATACTCATCCTAGTACAATTACCTTGTACACTTGCAAAGGGTTTAATTATAAACGATCAATAGTTATTTGGTATAAAGTCCAAAAGCTATCGTTAGTGGATACTGACCGAGAAAAATAATCGGTTGTGCGTGCATAGATGTGGAGATCATGGGAAACTCCTATTCTTAGTGACCTCTCGTTGCCCCATGAGCGCGAGGGAAGGCCGTTGGGCATCGCGGCGTGTGAAGTGATTAGTGAAATGCCCGCCAATAGAAAAATAATCGGCTAGTGACGCATGCACATAGGTGTGGAGTATCATGGGCAATCTTCTTATCCTTGTGAGCCTTTCGATTTCCCCAAGAGTGTTGAAAGGAACACCGTTTGGTATCATGGTATGAGCTGAAAAGATCCACTGTGATTTTGAAAAGAAAAGTGTGATTTTAAATTGTTGGATCTTCAAGCTCTATAGATAGCGATTTGGTATAAAGCCCAAAAGCTATCATTAATAGATACTAACCGAGAAATCGGTTAAGTGTTCATAGATGTGGAGATCATGGGAAAACTCCTATTCTTAGTGACCTCTCGTTGCCCCATGAGCACGAGGGAAGGCCGTTGGGCATTGTGGTGATTAGTGAGATGCCCGCCGATAGAAAATAATCGGCTAGTGACGCATGCACTCAGGTGTGGAGACATGGGCAATCTCCTATCCTTGTGAGCCTTTCGATTACCTCATGAGCATCGGAAGGAACACCGTTTGGTATCACGGTATGTGTTTTGAGCCAAAAAGATCCACTGTCTTTTTGAAAAGAAAAATGTGATTTGAAATTGAATTTTGTGAAATGATTTTTCGACCAAATTGTCGAATTGTGATTATCGGATAAGGAAATCCGAGAGTGTTTTGGATTTGTGTTTAACAGAATTTGCATAGCATGGAATTGTTGTTTGTGTTTTGAGTTTGAATTTCAATTTATTTGCTTTTGACATAAGCATCGAATTGTGTTTAGAACGTTTTATCCGATCATGAGTCATCGGATTATGTTGTGACGATTTTATCTGAGATAAATTATCAGATTTTGTATAAAGTATTTCATACGATTGCGAACTATTAAATTTTCTTTGTGAAGATTTCCTCCAATATTAGATTATCGAAATTTTATCTGTGATTTGTGCTTAAATAATGACTGAATTTTGTTGTGTTTAGAAGAGTAGTGTAGGCGAATTGCGAGGACGCAATTCTATTAAGGGGGGAAGATTGTAACGACTCGGTTACGCTTAACCTGGAAGGGTTAAGGGTAATTCAGTAATTTGAGATTAATGTTAAGGGGTTTCATTAGATAAAATACCCATAGCCAGGCATAACGAGCATAACGATTCAAAGAACGTGCGAAACGGAGGTCGGGACCGAAAGTTACGACCTCGATGAGTGTAGAAAATAAGCGGGACCCACTAGGAAATAGTGTGATTTGCTACTTTAAGTGGGTTTGTATTGAAGGGCTCATCGATATGAGTCCAACAGTACCTAGAATGCGCGAATCCGAATCCGGGGTAGGGAGATACGCGCGTTTGAAGATTTCGAATTTTTATAAAAAAATAATAAAAATTACGGCGCGCGGCTGGCTCGCGACTGGCGCGCCACGGCGCGAGGTGCGTGCACCGCAAAACTGCGGGGGCCTCGATTACGCGGGCACGAACTGCACCGCATGCGGCTCGGTGGGCGCCGCCGCCCGAAACCAGCAGCGCCGCCGGTTTTGGCGGCGCGGCTCGGGGTCTATAAATACCCCAATTCGTTCTTTTTTTTTGAAGCAGAACATCTTCTGCCCCGTTTCTGACCGTTCTGAGGCCGATTAAGGCCGTTCAAGACCCGTTTCCTACTAAATCGAGTGTGCTCTACATGATGGAGTGGTCCTTTCTTTGATTCGGAGTCCGTATAAGGAGGAAACGCCCCGAGACAAAGAGTGGTTCTGCCCGTTGTCCTCAAGTGCCGACAAACTTCTTTCTCCCCGTTCTTAAGCATCCTAACTCCGATTTAGTCCATCCAAGAGGCGTTCTTGACTAAATCGAGTATGTTCTACATGATGGAGAGGCCCTTTCTTTGAGTCGGCAACTGTATAAGGAGGAAATGCCCCGAGACAAGGAGAGACTCCGCCCGTTATCCTCGAGCACCGAACAAGAATTAGGGGCCCGAAGCAAGACAAGGTTCTGTACGAAGTTATTGAGCTACATCAAGAGAAGTAATCCAAAGTATGGGAGGTTCTGTCCGTCGCTCACGGGCGCAGAAATTGAGAAGAGTCTCCGGCAAGGAGAACATTTATACGTAGTCCTTCAGCACAAAACGATGAACGTATGGAGGCCAGAGGAAGCTCCGTCTATATCTTCGGATCTGAAGGGGAGGATGCTCATACGAGCAACCCCGAATACTGCTACTTTACGAGACATGAGGGTAGTAAGCTTTTCTGATCTCCCGTTATAATTATAGAATGACGTGTGTGCTATGCTTTGATCCATATGCTTGATGTGTGCTTATATGCCATGATGTGTATTTTTATGTCATGATGTGTGTGGTCTCGCTCTAGGGTAGAGCGAGACGAGTGATGTGTGTGTTCGGTCTCGGCTCAGTGATAGAGCGAGCCGGTTGATGTGCTCAGTCTCGATTCAGTAATGGAGCGAGATATGTGTATGTGATTTTGATCCCGCTCTGTGGTAGAGCGAGATGTACTATTCCGTTAATTTATTAACTTCCGCTTGACTCCGATTTATGACGAGTTTTTGTATACTCTGATTAAATATTCGGAGATATGTATGTTATACGTATATGATTTTGTGATGCTTGTTGTATGTAGTAGCCATTAGGCAGAACTATGTTCGGATCCGATCGTATTGGAATAATATCCAATACGTACGTAGGCAACCAACGACAAGGCAACGTTGGCCCGATCCAAATCATTATAATAATATATTTTATTCTATTTTACACGCGACGAACTATGAAGCTTCGTTACGTGTAAATGGCCATTACAACCTAAGTCTACATACGAGGAAGCCTTAATACTCCGTAGTGCGTAGATGAACGTTGTACCTCTCGCACACAGACGATGATTCCTGGCTTAAGGAAAGAGAAAAATTTTCTATTAGTGATTTTGTGGACCCGGCTCGGGTCATGTTGTTACAACATGTGTATGTGATATTATGCTCATTTACACAAACTGTGTAGGGATGATGGAGCTATGTTGAACATGTGGTTATGGCTTAATTTGTATGATCTGTAGGGCTAGTGTGTTTGAGACACTTTTCAGTGAATGTTTTTCATTGAGAATATATATGCATGATATGTTTATGTTGGAAAATCACTCATGCAGGATGTGATTATGTTACACATTAGGTGTATGATTGATGTGATGTTATGTTGAACCCATGATGCACAGGAGGCATATAACATTTATGATGAGTTGTGATGGGTTATAGCATGATATGCAGGTGACTTGAATTATGTGATTTTATGATATGCCATATAGTATGGTATGTAGGTGATATGAGAATGTTATCATGAGTAGATACTAATGGATGGTAAACTATAACATAAATGCATAGGTTATGTGGATATCCCATTGTGAATGGGTATGATGGTTGATGATGTGATGAACATTATGTGATTTTCTTGTGATGTCTTTTGGATTTACTTTCCATAATTTAAAAACCCTTGCTGAGCTTGTGGCTCACCCTTCTTTCTCATGGTTTGTTTTGGGGCTACATGTTGTGCCATGCAAGTGGTCAGGATGGACTCTATGAGGAGCGTATGGGTGTTGATCTTGCTTAGGAGGGGCTATTTAGAGAATTTGAACTCTATGATTGTTTACATAGCTTGTTGTCTTGAGACTTATGTTTACTTGATTATGCTTCATACTCTACTTGCCGATATCGGCAAAGACTTTTGTTAGCCTATATGGGCTTAGACTCTATTACTTGAGCCATGTGAGGGCTATGTTGGATTAAGTGTGTGGGTTTTGCGTGGACTAATACTCCATTTGTTTTTGGTCCTTCATTTTTTCATTCACTCTTATACAAAGCATAATGTGTGCTACTCCATTATGAACTACCCGATTTAGAGGTTAAGTCTTCCTCATCGAAGGCTACTTTGTCGCGCCGCGCGCCATCCTCCTCTTGGACCAGGTCCCGCTCGGGGTTGGCAGGTGTTGGGGTGTGGCATCAAACATAGGAGATCATGTGACTATGATGAGGTTAGTGCCCGACCATTCATGTGGAATGCAAAAGAAGTCAACTAACCATCCTCTAGCATCGCACCTTTGGATTAGGAGAAAATGGTATGGGTTGTTTAAAGATTCAGTAGGCATTACACCGAAAAGTATAGCAAGTTATATTTCAAAGCACTGTGGTATAACTGTGAACTACAAAAAATATTGCTATGCAGGTAAAGAAAACTTATGAGATTCCTTGCATCATGTGTTTAATAACACAACATTTGAATATGACATGTTATCAGGCACACGAAGCTCTTGCAGTCATATTTTCTTACAACACGACCTAATTGCTTATCGTGTTTACATGAACACGATGATTACATAGTTGAGGTTTAAGAAAACACAACTACAAATCTTTTTGTGTTATCGAAAACACGACGTATTAACTTGTCATATAATCTATATTAGAATGTTAACAACTTAATATTCGGTCGTGTAGGTAAAACACTGACTTATTTAATAGATGGGGACCTAGACGAATCCTATCGCATATTTCTTGCTTAGGGAATTCATACAGAGAGGATTAATCCAAGACGTGTAGTTGTTCCAATTAGATCATGTGGTATTCCCGGACCTATAGGGGCATAGTATTTTAAAAGTCTTTTGGATGTTTCAGCTGGTTGCAAGAGCCTTCAGAACAACATTGAGACCATTGCAAATGGTAGATGTGACTTTCTTTAAGGGAAAGTATCCTAGTCAACTATTGATAGCAACTGCACTAGACGGGAATAATAATATGCTATTCATCGCATTTGCAGTGGTCGAGAATGAGTGTGAGAAAACATAGTGTTGGTTTCTTAAATTTCTAAGAAATAATCTATTTTCTGATCCTCTAGTTGAGTTGGATACAATTGTTTCTAATAGAATGAAGGGCTTGGCAAATGCTATTAAACAATATTTGCCTTCTACACACCACATATATTGCATTCATCACATGGAAGAAAATATATTGGATAGATTCAAAGACAACTACCTAAAGAACCAGCTCTGTCATGCCCCGACACTGCCCGACTCGAGCCGAACCCAGTCCAGGGGGCGGTCAAGCGCATAGGGGTGACAAGGGAAAATTGAGATATGGTTTAGTGGAAGACTTAGCCCTATTCACGAGCGATCTAACAAAATTACGGAGTATGCACACCACTTTGAGCAAGAGTAAATAAGTAGAAAAGAAAGAGTTACTTTAACTCTAAGATAAACAACAGTCTCAAACCCACATGCTTAGTTAAACCATAGCCCACTGTAGGCTCCAAAATAGGTCTTAAACAACACAACTGTATAAAGTAGCATAATTCAAAATGAGAACCATACATAAAGGTTCTAATCATAAAGCATAAACCAGGAAAAATAAGTCACATAAGAGGACTCCACGATCACTCCTAAGTCGTCTCCGACCTTTCCTCAAAGAGGAGATCCTGTACATCTGCGTGTCACGCCACGCAGCCCCAAAGCAAAAACACAAGAAAGAGGGGTGAGTTTAATAAACTCAGCAATGATTTTTAATATAACTATCATCATCGGAAACACGACAGCATAGAAATATAATCATTCAGATCAAAGATTGACAAGATGTATTATTTTCTGATCACATATACACATCACCTAAACCTACATCATAGTGTGTAATTCACATAGTGTCATTCACATCACATAAACCTGCATGAAATGTATCTCTAACATACATATCAAATCATGCTTCAACATCATATCAACCTGCATGAAATGTATCTCTAACATACATATCAAATCATGCATCACATCATACCAACCTGCATGAGATGTATCTCCAACATACATATCAAGTCATGCATCACATCATATAAAGAATGCCTCCATCAAGGAGTAATCACAATTTAATGTCACATAGACGGGCACAGACAAGGCCACGAAGGCGTGTCATGGTCCAAATTCTACACAAGAATTTAAGAAGTTCGGGGTTGTCAATCCCTAAAGCTGCTCGCCCCAGACGATCCTAGCCAAGGATGTCACATTCTCACGAAGAGAACCTAGAGCAGGGGTGTTCATTTTGGGACATCTCCTGCGATGGGGAAGAGCCCGAGTTTCTACGTAGGAAACCCTAGAACACATGGTAGCCGGTGCAAAGAGCATACCATACTGGATTCTCAGGGTCCAGAAGACAATAATAATCTTAAATCGCAAGATAAGTATGTAAGTCGTCCCCCACATAATTCCACTTAACTAAACTCAACCCGGGGAGTGCACATGTTCCACGAAGGAATTCAAATCAAAACATGTCCTTTCGGACCAATCAAGTTTCGATTAAGTCACGACCAATTAATCCAGCACGCAATTTCACCACATTGCATCCAATCGATCACATTCTATTAATCTCGATAAAGCCTCAATTGGAAATCCATTTTCATGATGTATGCAACATGGTACATACGTGGGCAACGAATACATGAATCCTAATTCATGATAAGTGCTCTCATCAGCCCCTCATACATCATTCATAATCATAATAGTAAACCTCATCATCATCATCAAACCCCACATGTGTGTGTGTACATAGTAGAAACATTTCCCTCAATGCATATCAACATACTTGTAATTCACTCACCATCACCCTACACATGTGTATTAACATCTAATCATGAATTCCAGCGGGAATCATAGGTGAAGAATCATTAAAATCATAACTCAAATCAAAGCTTAACCACAAGCTAAACACATATAAGATCATTCATTTCATCCTTGAGTCATGACATTTACTAACATTCACACATCAATTAACCACATCCTAACATATCATATCAGTCCGTTAGTATGCTGGAGCTCTACTGAAAACATGCTTAAACTATAGGGAATCAACCACTCATAACTTCAAGATGGTAATTCCAACATCATATATCCAATCACAAGCCATTCCACATAACTCTAAATATATACCACAACTTCATAACCTCAATGGAATACCCTTCCAGTAGCATACTATAACTCAAAACACTCCACATACATATGAAAATGATATATCAAAGTAGAATCACCGAAATAAACATCATGCAAATAATACAAAATCTGCTGTGTAGCCGTTCGAACGCCCAGTAGGGCCGTTCGATCGGCTAAACGAAAAATTTGTTAAACTGACAGTGTTGCCGTTCGAATGCCCAGGAGGGCCATTCGAACGCCAACAAGGCAAAATCGACCTTCTTCTCCATTTCAAAATTTCAAACCGAAACTCCATTAATGAATCTTAAAATCTCCATCTAACAAGCTAAATGCCATTAAAATTCCACTATAACTTCCAGAAAGCTAATCTATATCATAACAAGATAAAACCCTATGAAATCGGGATTAAACATTACTATTTACTAATCATGCCATTAAAGCACTAAATCAAGTAAATCCACTCAAAATAAACCACAAAATCAAGAGTTTTACCATAGGAAGACTGAAATTTCGAAAGTCCATTACCTTATCCCTTGATTAGGTTTAGATTTGATAGTCACCCTTCTTGAAAACCTTACAAAGACATAGAGTTTAAATTAAACTCCATTAAAACCGATTTAACATAGAAAACCCTAATGAAAAACTTAGATCTAGGGCTTGTTGAACATAAAAATCGGATTTTTAGATCTAGGGTTTGAAGTAAAGATGCAAATCAGTAGTTTTGATGTTTAAAAACGAATCAAAACAAATGGGAAATGATGGATTTAGAAAGGATTAGGATAAAATCTAGGATTTAGGGCTTAATTAGAATAGACTTACCTTAAACTCCTTCTAATCCGAGCCTAATTGGGGAATTAGGCCTAACCTCGCTTTCCCAGCCTATTCCCAAAATGAAAATGACTCAGGTCATTCTATTTATAGTAGGGTTTAGGGTGTGTATGGGTAAATTATGGGGTATGAATAGAAAAGTAGGCTAAAAATGGGTAATTTAGCTATTTGAGCACTAATTAAACCTGGGAAAATTATGAAAATTTTTTGTAAAGGCTTGTGTTGATGTCTGGGTTAATTTGGTCCAAAAACCCAAATTTTGACGGTGGGGCCCACAAGGGGTCCCGCCAAACCCTAATTTTTGGAAAATTAGTAAAAATTCAGAAAAATACCAAAAATTCAGATTTGACTCAAAATCACTTAAAATCAATAATTGTAAAGTTGATTTTAATTAAAACTATTAGAAACACCATTTATTTTTGAAACCACCGAATTAATAAGAAAGTGTGTTAACCATGCAATAACTGATAATTAAAATGAAACGAAAACCGGTTTATAAATGAGAGTCCTTACAAGCTCCATGTGGTAGTTGAAAGTTTCAGGCATAATTTATATGATGAAACGATGAATAACATTACAAACATAATCCTGAAGCATTTGCTAGGCTAAATAAAATAGCTTCAGAGCACTAGGCCAATGTTGCATTTCCAGGAAAAAGATTCGCAACACTCACCTCAAATAGATCTGAAAGTGCTAATGCAATGTTCAAAAAAGCAAGGTCGATGCCTATAACTCAGTTAATTGAGCATACATGGGAGCACACAACCGCACTCTTTGAGAAACGCCGAACTAATGGACAAAATATGACTGAAGAGTTAACCTCATTTTCCTGTAAACACATCAAACGCAAAAGAGAAGAAGCAAGGAATGTGCATGCATTGCCAGTATCAATGTAAGAAATCCAGGTTAACTCACTATATCACCAAGTAAAATGCAATTACTATCGTGTGTATGTTCATACGTTATTGTTCATCTCGTGTAATTTTATCTTTTAAAATAACACGATAGTTTTTATTGTAAGGATAGTGTTGATGGGCCATGTTTTCAATAACATGACAATGATCATTTATCATGTTCTCATTCACACGATATTCGATAACATGACATTGATCATTTATCATGTTCTCATAACATAGATGTACATGCGGAAAGTTTCAGCATTTGGGGATACCATGTAAACATGCAATTACAACAATTGATCACAGACACTTCTAATTGTCTGACTACTGCAAAAAATGGTACTCCATAGAAACATATAAAATGACATATCGGGAGCCTTTATACCCAATGATAGATAGGCACTAGTGGGCACCGACTGAAGTTCTGCCTACATTCAACCCACCTATCCCACTCAAGTAGTAGGGGCATCCATGGAAAAACTGGATAGCGTCACAACCAAAGGTCAAAGCCCAACACAAATGTGGAGCAGGTGGGCAATTGGGTCAAAACCGCAAACGATGTACCAGTGCACAAGAGGACCCTCCAAATGAGGCTGATGGTCCAAGTACAAGCCAAAGGAGGGAGAATAAAAGAGTAGGAAAATGATGTAAAGAAGGGGAACACTAATCAGGGTTTCCTTTTCCACCCCATTTCTTTAGCAGATTGGAGGAAATGCCATTATACAGACGTGTTCTTAGAAATACGATTTTATTTGTGCATCATGTTATCGACATCACGACCTAGTTAAGGATCATGATGTTGACAACATGATATTTTGATTTTTTTTGTTTATAAACATTATATACTGTACACATAGTGTGTAATCGAAAGCACAGTCAAAGTGTTTACGTGTTACCAATTACACGATAAGAAAAGACTTTCAATGAAGATTATATTTTTCTTGTACTATGTGTCACCGATTACACGATATCGTTAATGTCATATCAATAACACGATAATAGCATTAAATAAAGGATCAATTTTTGAAAAGTCACTCCAATTTTTGGCGTCACCATTACCAAAAAGTCAGCCCAATTTTTGGTGTAGACTCCATAAGTCCGAATCACCAATTCGTGAGGAGTCATCCACCAATTTCTCACACAACAACTTCTGAATCGGCAATTATAAATCCACACCTTATGTTAGATCAAGTTACCATTTGGCCCACTGCCAGGAGACTACTTGCACACGAAACTTCACCGTCAGGAAGGATCGAACACCATCTGTCTCCATGAGCATAGCATGGTCAGCCATGTGGGCAAAATGCGGGGCCGTCTGGACATTGAAATAACGTCCGATCATCGTTACCCTATGATGCGAATGAATAGACTTATACCATCCACCTTTGAGAAGGACAACTCAAGATTTGGTGTTATTTAAATGTCCCAATTGTCTAATCGCATTTTATCTAATGGCTTACCAGGATGTGGTCATAGAGACAGTTGGTGTATGATCTTCTTAAGATAAATTCATTTTTCATTGTTTATTGTATTGACTATGTTTAAACCTTCACTTGCACTTGGTGGTGGAGCAGCACCTGCAAACCATCCAGGAGACAAATGCTGAAACTTCCAAAGAGAACGTGTATGATGGGATAGATGGTGTACGATATTTTGTTTTCAAAATTGCAATTGGTGAATGGATGGTGATCTACTGATGTATTTTTTTTTGTTTTTCCATTTTTTCTTAAGAATAGTATCCTTACCAGATACTGAGGTCATTTTGTTTATGTAATGGACTCATCAAGTAATATTAATAAAAGAAAGTGTTTTTCCCTACAACTTTGTCGTTCTTCTCTCCCATTTTTGCAACACATGAACTTGTTTCAAACCTCGGCGTGTAACACTTTATCAGTGACACGACCTCATTAGGATGATCGTCTTTATGGTAACACAATATCTACTAGATTATACACAACCTATCTTTAGCTTATGTTATCGGTGACATGATCAACGTATAGTCGTGTTCTCGCTGACACGATCATCATACTAATATGGCACAACCTAAATATACTTCATCTGATCAGATACATGACCAATTGGAAGATCATATTTTTCCTAACACAACATAACCAACGGTCGTATGATTGATGACACGACATACGACTTGGCGTGTTGTTGCTTAAACGAGTTGTAACCTATCTTAGACGACTTAACATGGCTTCATGTTATTAGTAACATGACTTACGTATATGCATCGTGCTGATTACACGATATGTATCCTATATTGGACGTATGTACATGAGTTCGTGTTAGCAGTTACACGATGGACATAAAGTCGCGAAGTTGATTACATGATTGGCTACCATAGATTACACGATATTGAATGAAATTAAAATAGTTGAGTGAACTTGTATTCTCATAGAGACCTAAAAAATATTACAATTCATCCGATTCTGGATTAGATTCCTGATCGATTCACCCATGCTTGGGTAGAATCTGGTTGAAGGACTCTTCCAGCCAGCTTCGCTACATAATACATGAGGAACACACCACAATCTTCATTCATCTCTTCATATTGGCATTTGTTGATCTTCGTCAATGGCCACTTTGTTGCACCCTTTATGTGCAGGACCCTCTTCATTTCCACAGCAACACATTTCCGAATATGGTCCACCTTTGGAAAGTGGTGATTGTGGTCACCCTTTAATGGGTTATACCACCTAAACCTCTTCTCCCTACATCGGGCAATTAGCAAAAGAAAAACAGCCAATGACATAGATCGGAATGAAACCACTCTCAGTGCTAACATTCAACCTCTTCATCAAGTTTCCAACGATTTTGGGGCACATCTCCTCCTTGTCATGATGCATCCTAATGTTGTAGTAGTGTTGGATCTAAAATTTTCAGAAAAAATAGTTGGGATAAAGTATGGAATATCTAATTTTGTGCACCTCCAGAAGTTGGCTAAAGATGTTTACGACCTAAAATCATCAACAAAATATTAGTATTAGTGATAACACGACATAGATATGTCATGTCAATATGAACACGACATGTAAACTTATCATGTAACCGATAACACAACATAAAATATGTCATGTAAACACAAATGCGCTAGTTATACACAATATTTTTTTAATAAAAAATTATCGTGTTATTGATACAATGATATGTGGATGTTTCATATTATCAATAATGCAATAAACAGAAGTGGCCGAAGCCACTTTTCACATATTATGTGATTCATAACACATTATGTAATGGATTGTATGTTCAAAAACATGATAATTAACTATTTACTAATTATTACCTCATTTGTTATACACTCCTGTCTAAGCAAAGACACATAATCAGTGTGGAAAAGCGTCACCATGGGCCATTACTTGTGTGGGTGCACCAAAAAGTCCTAGATGGTCTCCTAATCTTCAACCCATAAAATCTCCATGTAGAACACGGTCAGTAGATCAAGGTAGTTTTGTGACACCATAGTGATCTCCTCCTCGTCCTTTTGCTGCTCAGCATGCTCTTTGATGTCTATCACATGTCGGATACTTTCTCATAGTTCCTGATCAACTTGATCAAGATAGTGGCACTATTGGAAGCAACATTTGAGCCCACCATTTCTGGGGTCAGAGACTTTGCAGAAAATGCCTCTAGTGCAAGGATAATATATGTGGCAGGGATGGTTGCCAATGGAACTTCATTCCCTAGTTTTTCCTTCTGCTCCTCCCTTGCCGGGCACTTAGAACTTGCAATCTTCTCAGCAATGTAGCTGTTATATTCCTTTGGCTTCTTTGTGCCCTCTACAGCCATTTTCTTGGCTGGTTCCTCCCCCTTTGATGCATGAGCCAATGGATTAGCCACCATGTACCTCATTCTCCTAGGCATGAGAGATAGTAGGGACACGATGGGGCCAACATTTGAAGCTTTCTGCTTCATTATCTTCAGCTTTATTTGCTTCGATGACATCACTTCCTCCTCTTGACCTTGACCTAATTTTTCCTTTTGGGATTGTACATTTTCCTCCTCCTGCGATTGAACCACTTCCTCGTTAATTTTCTTAAGGAATCTGGTGATTACTGTCCTCATAACCTTCCGACCTTTCTTCTTTACTGGGGAGCTAGCTTTCTGCTCCTTTTTCTCGTCATATAACATGCAACAATTCATATTAATAAATACACAACATGCAAACAACGGGTGTTATTGATGACATGGCATGTCCACCTATCATATTGAAACTAATACATCAATATATATATATGGTCGTGTTATTGATCACACGACCACTATCATACCGTTTTCTTATAAAATGATAATGTAGTGAACTCCAAACTAACACAATAATAGAAAAGGTCATGTAATCGATAATATACTTACGCAAAATGAAATGCTCATTAACAGGTTGAGGGACAAATTTTCTTTGTTTTTCACGAGCAAATTGGTGAATAGCTTCACTTTGTTTGGAAGCTCTGGCCTTGACCTGAACTGACATCTCTCCTTCAGTTGCTGGTTGAGGGAATGTTGCATGTCGGATCTCTTGTAGAGGGGGTTCGTGTGGCTTCTCGGTCTCTAGTTCAGGTGGGGGTTGCATTTGTTCTATTAATCTTGTTATCACCTTAAGAGCATTTTTAACCCTCTGGAGAGTAACTTGCTGTAACATCCCCGATTTTTTTGTAATTTTTTTGCATTTTTCTGCTACTTTCTGCAATATTCTGCAGTTTTCTGCTCGTATTTTTTATAAAAGAATTTTATGCTTCGGCGTATCCGTATTTGTAAAACTCGTGACCGTAAGAGTTGGGAGTGGTGTTTAGTTGTAGGTCATGGGCCTCGACGCATCCCAGAATTTTTTTGGCGCAAAATTCAGACGAGATGTGAGAGAACAGAAACAGGAAGAAATGAATGGATGGAAAAAAAAAGAATATATATGTATGTATGTATGTGTGTGTGTGTGTGTGTGTGTGTGTGTGTGTGTGTGTGTGTGTGTGTGTGTGTATAACGGATCAGACGCGCTGAGGCATGCCGACCCTTTCAGGTTGTACAGTGAACCGGGGGGTGGCAGCCCTTCACTGTCTGAGGCTGGAGGCAACGGCACTGCCGGCTGCCGGCTTCTACCCGGCCGGCCACGGCCTGGCGACGCCGATGCCGCCTTCCTGGCCTGGCACCGCCAGCCATCGCCGCCCCTCTCCCACTTTTCCGTTTCAGACCATCATAGAACCACACCCTTGTTTTGCTTTAATGGTCGTCGCTGGTGGTTGCATGGCGTCCAGACCGCCACCATGGTTTTGCCCCAGCCAGAGCGACCTTCGGCCATCAGTGTCCCAGCCTCCCCGCCCCTGCTTCGCCAGCATGTGGTAAAAACAATTCCGCCATTTCTTTTCGCTATCTGTTCGTGACGATCTGCAGCTATGCCGTTGGTTGTCGGCCGCTGCCATCGGGCCTCTAGCTCTCTTCCGGCCCGGTGATAATAATGTCGCCACCTCTGGCCCAGACCGCCGCTTCCCCGGTCGTGACCCTTCCGCCATTTTTCGATCTAGACGGGCATTGTTTTCCTTTTTTGTTCTGTTCTATCACTATGTGTTGCGACTGCCGGCTGTGCCATCAGTGGCTAGCCATGGCGATCGGCCTTTGGCCCTCCCCCCAGCCTGGCGACAGCAAGGCTGCCACACCGGCCGCCGCCTTGGCTGCCACCTCCCTCAACCCCCTCTGTCGTATTCCGGGATAAAAAATCTTCCCTTTTTCTTTTTCCCATTCTTGTGTGTTGCGATCCATGCAGCTGGTCTCCGGCCGTTGGCCTTCTCCCGAACCGGCGACGGCAAGGCGCCGCCGCCTTGGACTGAACTGTTGCCTCCTCCGATCTGTTACCTCTCCTACCGTTTTTCAATTCTAGACATATCTTTGCTCTGGTTTTATTTTTCTTCTTCACCGGTAGCGGCCGTTTTTCATTGACTGACGTTGCATGATATCGGGTCGATGTCTATTCGAATCGTCATGGTCCAACGATTGTTGAATCTCCACCGTCTTCCAGGTCTGTCCCTCGGCCCCCGTTCGACCATTTATGGCCGGTGGTAGCGTGTCCACCACCCTGGCCCGGTACTCCGTCGCCCCAACTAAATTGGGTCTCTTCAATTTTTTGATCGGCTGTTCTACTGCAGACAGCTACAAGTGTCGGCTTGACCCAATAACGGAAAGGGGTTGCCGCTTCCGACCTCCTTTGCACATCTTCCGCACACACCAAACGTCCCTAAACTTTGGGATACGTCTGTGATTGCTGCTAATGGGCCCCACTCCAACCCAAGCCAACGTGTTTAGCTTGGGATTTCATAAACTTGGGCTGCAGATCCAATCAACATGGACTCTGCCCCAGCCCAGTGACGGCTAGGGCGAGTACTTCTGGCCTGAATTTGCCTTTGCACCCCATTTTTGTTACACATGATCCAAAATCTACGGGAAAGAGTTCCTGAATTCTGATTCTTCCAAAGATAAATAAAATTGTCAGCCATTAGACTTAGCCCATCGAACGCTCGACCGATGACGTGCCCTCATCCTCCATCGTAAGCCGTGCTTGATGCACGACTATCTGTATGATGATTTGGTTGTGGGTAAGCGTTTAGAAATGACGCTGACTTTGTCGGCCACCTATGTTGGGCTTTAGTGCCTCAATGTATATTTATGGAACGACTCCACCACTAGGCTATATGGCCATTAAAGCCCTCCTTTGTCTCTCCTATATTCATGTGTACGCAAGTAAGCCCTCCATCATGTTGTGAGGCTTCGATAATGCAGAATTGTTGCCGTTGAATATGGTCTTCTATCCATTTTCATGTTTTGTCGCCAACAAAGTGTTTTAAACCGTTGGCCGACCTCTAATCAGTCAGCCCCCATTCTGTGGTCACTGCCATTTCTAGTGGCACGACCTTGTGTCTGTCCGCCTTAATGCGTCCAAACCTTTGGCTTTGAGTGAAATTAATCTAGCATTATTGAGATTAATTCCAGCATCTCTGAAAATCCTCGGGACACAACAACTCTCTCAGTGCGATGCTTTTGGCCACCTATTCCGCTATCGACTCCGCCACCGTCGGTTGCTTGCCAACAAACTCATATGGATTACGAGGAAGGGGACCTTGAACTCGTAATTTCATTATAGCATGCTTTGATTGTGTAGTAGCATGCTAGGAGTTTATAATTTAATGTTTGCATGATTATGCTGCTTATAAAAGCATGTTGTATGAATGTGAATTGTGTGCGTATGTTAGTGAAGACCAAGGGCACATAGTAAGTTGCTATGAATCATATGTATGTGATCAGAGCGGGTGATCTTCGTTGTGGATGGTGTAAGATGTAAGGTCGTAAGTATTTGATGGTAAGAGTGTGAGTATGGAATTTGAGTTCGACAAGTAAGATTATGCAGAGATTAGTAAGACTGTAAGTGTCAGGGTGACAGATGAGCTATGTAAAGGATGCTACCTTTGTGGTTTAGAGCTTCAGAACGGGTGTAGTTCTAGTCTGGTTGGCTAAAGATTGTAAGATGGAAGTCATTTTCTTCATAATTGTACATTCATAAGTTACGTAATATGAACTTGAATAGTAAGTCATCCTAATTTAATGTCGATGTGAGTTTGAGACTAAGGGTTTCGATGGATTAAGTTCTGTTTTGTGCCAGTCGATGAGTAATCCACTGAGCGTCTTTCTTGGTATAGCCATGGTGTCATCCTGCGGGATTTAGTCTTGGTGCTATTTTTTGGCCCAGATGTTTGATGCTCTATTGAGAGCGCTGTAAGTTTCCGCCCTCCGTGGGCTTTGTATGTTTTTTGCCTACATATGGCATTGTATGTTCTGCCCAAGAGTGGCACTGTAAGATTCCTGCCCAAGAGTGGCATTATATGTTTTCCGCCCTTAATTGGCGTTGTATGGCCCTTGTTGGCAATGTATGGCCCCAAAGAGTGGACATTTGCATGCTCAGGTAAGTAGTATCATGGATCTACTCTTACCTGTTTGATCCTGTGCCCCATGAGCATAGGTGTGCCTTGCCTTCGGAAAAGTCCATGGCGTCTAGTTGCTCCCCGAAGGTTAAGGTGATGCCCTAGTGGCATTCCCCTCCTTTCCGACGCTGGAGCTTATTAATTGTAATGAGCTTCAGTTGTCGGTAGTATGTGTACGATAGTAAGAGTAAGTAGTATGTTTCAGATTCTAAGTAAGTTGTACGAGTATGATTCAGGGTAAGTGTAAACTTCTAGGGAAGACAGTAAGTTTATGAGTATGAGTAAGATTGTATGAGTAAGGTGGTACAAGTATGTTCGTACGAATAAGGTCGTACGAGTATGTATGTGCTGTAAGTGTAAGTGTACGTTGGTACGATAAAGACTTTGATTCAGAATGTAAGTGTAAGTGTAAGAGTAAGAGTATGCTATGTGTAAGTGTAAGTGTAAGAGTATGTGACAAGGATAAGTACAAAAGTAAGTGTAAGTTCACCGGTTCGATGGTATGTGTGTAAGACATTTTATTTATGTTGCATGTACTTACTTCATGTGTGATTTCATGGATGTTGCATCTATGAATGAACTTACAAAGTTCATTGATTTATTTCCCCTACTGGGTATTTTCCTACTGAGTATGAAAATACTCACCCTATTTATTTTAGCCCCTTCGACTGGAGGCTTTTGCAGGTCGATCGTTAGTTGTTGAGATTGGACTTTTCCCCATGGTGGACAATTCTTTTTGACCTGGAGTGTAGCGAAATCATAGTGAGACTCCATGGATTATAGTGCCATGTTCTCATGTATCTGTTAAGGTGAGAGAAATATATTATATACTGGACTTGTGTATGTATCTACGAATGATTTTAAGACTGTGAAAGAACTTGTACTCAGAGATGCCTGGGAGGTTTTTGTTTTTGAAACCCATGGCCATGGTAGATTTTATTCGTATGCTTTTCTATTAGGTCACTCCTGAGAATGTTTGTTGTTGTAAAATGAATTAATTTACAAAAATTGTTTGCATATGATTTTGAATTTTGTTAATTCTTTGATTTACGTCGGTATTTCGAAATAAAATATTAACAATGTTTTTAAAGTAAATGTGTAGAAAAACCTCGGGCGTGACACTTGCACACTATCGGTGCTCCAACCCCGCTCCCCATACAAGATGGCCTTCTCCAATACCACATCAATGATCCTAGACATGACATCCACTGGCATGACGAAGCTCTCAATGGCATCTTTGCAAGATTTGAATTCCCTTGACGTCTGGTAACGATGGGTTTGAAGGGTCAAGTTTAGCTAAACACCTATGTGGACAAGGAAAAACAATCTCGTTAATAATGATCATATGTCATGCATATCGTGTCTTGGATAACACATTTATTAAACTCATTGTGTTATTGATTACACGCAATTCTCACATCATGTAATTGACTATACACAATATAGTACTTTATCGTCTTATCGATAACACGACACGTACCCTTTCATGTTACATAGTGTGTTTTCTGAAACACGATATGTATACTATCGTGTGATTCATATGACATATACCTAGTATGTGTATGCTATCATGTTATCCATACTACGCTCATCATGGCAATTGTGTTATAGATAATATGATATTTACTTGTAGCACAAATGAAGCCCCAAAGAGAATTTCAGCGGTGGCAGAGTGCTCATCTTGTCTAATCTAGATGTTTCGGTGGGCTGATGATATGCTTCGAATCAACATGTCATGAACGGCTCTAGCCTGATTGTTCCTCCCCACGACTGTCAGGTCATCTATGAAGTCACACAGAGATGGGGAGATGGATCTGTTGCTCTGTGTGAATAAAACAAGGACCCCAATCTGCAAGATGGCTAACTATGCTAAGTCCTCATCTGAGACAATCCATCCATTGTCTGTCACTTCTTTCAAATATTCTTCAATGAGATTCTTCTCCGGCCGCTTCCCTGCAAAGAACCTTTTGAAAAGTTGCTCATTACCTTGGGTTGCCTTCCTGTCGCCACTGTCCAACTTCAATAGCTTCCCTTTCACACTCAAACCCGTGATCAGTGTGACTTCTTTGATTGTAAGGGGTAATATTTTACCCCGAATGGGAAAACATCTTATGAGTCATCCCAGTACTCACCTATTAGAACATTCAGGAGCGGTCTAGAGATAATTACTGGCTCGCAATCATATACTAAGTAGAAGTCAATCTTCTCCAAGATTGCCTTGCATCCCGGCCTTGATTCATCGAGGTTATTTTATATTCTAAGTCCAGTGGGGAAACTGTTAGTTCTCAAACCCAGTCTCCTCCTGTAAATTCGCTTATTCTTCTCTTTTGATGCCTTCAATGATTCTGCCATTTCACTGTATTCTTGTTGCTCTTCAACAATGGGTCATGACCAAAATCAAAGAGTCACCTTGATTCACATTATGTAACTAATGTATAGATACATGCTACATTCATATATCGTGTTATCGGTTACACGATATGATGCATTCTCAGACACAATAGCACAACAATTGAATGTCCTCTTTCGCATATCATGTTTTTAATAACACATTATGTATGCTATGTAATGTCCCTTATTTTTCAAAGATTTTCTGTAATTGTTTTGCTATTTTTTTATCATTTTTTGTGGTAAAATGTGATGCTTCATCGTATTTATATTTGCGCATTTGACCTCAATATTATACTCATAGAGTCATGTGTGGGGCTTAGTCGCAGGCCACAGGCCTTGACATGCACTTTCGGTGCAAATTTGGGATATATGATACGTAAACATGAAATTAGCGCTTGATGAGGACAAAAAAGAAAAAAAAGTATAAATATCTGGAACCCAACGACCACGTTCCATAAACTTTGAGACGTCCAGTATGTCCAAAAAGAACGAGAGGAAACCTGAGAGCATTTCTGGTCACTCTGTCATCGGATTTTGCATGTTCGTGTCGGAATCCATTTGCCTTGCCGCCACGAGTTTGTTGGTACCGGCTAGGACTGCCATCATGTCCTATTTGCTCCTCTTTGCAGTACCGATCTTTTCGTCGTGGGTTTTCACTGTTGAAATTCATTTTTGAGCCACTTGAGGGCTATTTTTCCGTCGTTTGCTGCCACCCTCCACTAGACTTATCTTCGTCCGGCTGTCAGGATCCCAAAGGAACTGGCCAGAGCCACTGCCATGCTCTCCTTGCTCCTCTACCAGCTATTGTAACTTTTCCTCAGTTTTTTTCTTTCTCACTGTCCAACGGTCGTCATCTGGCATCCCAATCACCTCCTTCCAGTTGTCCTTGGGTTGACAAAGGTATGGACACCACCCTAGCCTAACCCAGCTACCTCTATACCCATGTTGCTCGCTACTACACTCCATCTCCTCCACCAGCTGATCCAAATAGTTTGAAATACAATTTTTTTGGCCCGACCTCCCAAAGTATCTGGCTTTGGTACATTTTCTGCCATCGGACAGACTCCGGTCGGACTCTGTCCAGCCTATCTCGACCCGGTGTCGGTTGGGGGTTGCTATTTCCAACCCTGGTTTGCCCCTATTCTCCTACCCCGCCCTTATGCCTCGATTTGGCTCTTACCTTTACAACCCTTCATGGTCATTTTGTCATTATGATGTCGTCGATCGCCGATTGGCCTCCAACCTGCCTCGGGGTTAGCCTTGTTTCTCCATGGTCATTGCTTCACCACTGCTCAACCCTGAGGCACTCCTTCGCCCTTTTACCATGCTAGATGTACAACCACCTACACCAATGTTTTGGTTGTCGGTGATCATGGGCAATATTGCCGCTTCGATCGACCACCACCAAGGCCCTAGCTTGTCGCCCTTTTGTGGGCCTTGGACCACCACTGTCCAAACCCATCCCTATCGAGTGGCCCTCTTTTTTGCGTGTGCAAGTAGCTGCATGTGCATGTAGCCACTTGTGTGATTTAGGGCTTAGGCACCGCTTTTACACTACCTGACCATCGGCTGGCTCCGCCACCGATTGATTTGATTACCAAAGTCCCCTCCATCTCTCCTCTATCCTGGAGTGTTACCCCACGCCCTCTGCCCTTATGTGGGCCATTGTTGACAAGAAATCATCGTCGTTGTGTGTTGTCCTCAACCGATTTCAACGTCTTACAACCGATCGAGTACTTCTCAGCCATCAGCCAACCTTAAGTTAGTACACCCTTGACTTCCGGTTGCAATGCCACTTCTTTTAACATGACCTTTCTCCCTTCTGCCCTAGTGTGCATTGATTTGTGTCACCCTGTTTGGTCATGAGTACTTCCGGTGTTTCCTAAACCCTTGGGACAGTAGCTCTCTCAACTTGGCAATGTTTTTGGCCGCCAACTCTGCCTCCGACGCAGATATTGTTGTGTGATCACCATCAAACATCATGGATTAAGAGGTAGGAGAGCTTTAAACTCATAATTTCATGATAGCATTCTTTGAATGTGTAGCAACATGATAGGATTGTATGATTCAATGCTTTGGATGTTAACTAACAATCCGATTGCATGATGTGTATGTAAGTATGATTATATGATATGCTTGAAATGCATAGGACTGTGCATGTAAGCTAAAAGTATGTTGGTAAGCTACGTATGTGGAATATGTGTGTGCTAGTGATGGCCAGCGAACATGTTGGTAAGCTATGTATGTGGAATATGTGTGTGCTAGTGATGGCTAGCGAGTATGTTGGTAAGCTATGTATGTGGAATATGTGTGTGCTAGTGATGGCTAGCAAGTATGTTGGTAAGCTTCGTATGTGGAATATGTATGTGCTAGTGTTGGCTAGTGAGTATGTTGATGAGCTATATATGGAAGTATGTGTATGTTATAAGTATGTGTGATGGACATATGTATGTATGATGGCTATATGCCTGTGTGATGGATATGTGTATGTGTGTGGGGGCAGAAGTATGGATAATGAACAGTAAGAGGTGATAGAGGATTTGGTATGGAGTTGGATGTGGATGTGTAAGCGTATGATGGAAGATGGCATTATGTAAGTTTGATAGGCGAGGATTGGAGTAGATTGGTGTGATTTGGACTGGAGCGTATGTTGGGGGATTATTAGACAGTAAGAATGTTGCATAATTGTACAAGCATAATGTAACATATTATGAAGTGAAAAGTAAACATAATAAGTGAGGTCTAAGTAAGAGGGTGATAACTAGGGCTCACTTTGAGGAATCCAGTTTGATGACTGTTGAGTAAGATGATTTATATAGTGGAGATTGTATGAATTTGTAAGCTTTTGGTGTATTGCGAGTTATGTTGTTATTTGGTCGGGTTAAGTGAAGTCTATTGCCTTGATGAACTAGGGTTTCAAATTGGGCTCAGCTTCTGTTTGATCAGTGGAGCACTGTATGTTTGAGAGTTTTTTTGGCATAATTGTACCGCATAACTTACTTAATTCAAACTTTAATTATAAGCAAAGCTAATGATAGAATTGTGAGTTTGAGACCTGAGGGTTTCGACGAATTAAGTTTCGTGTTTGAGCTAGCCGATAATGAGTCGGTTGAGCATTTCTCATGTCTTGCCATGGTGTTTATCCTGCAAGATGTTGTTTGTGTGTTGTATTTGAGCCCTAGACGTTTGGTTCTCTATTGAGAATGATGTATATTTTTAATTTAGTTTATGTGCTATATTAAGCCCAGATATTTGATGCTCTATTGAGAACACTATATAATTCTGCCCAAAAGTGCCATTGTATGATTTCTGCCCAAGAGTGGATTGTATAATTTCTACCCAAGAGTGGCACTAGCACTATATGAACCTTAAAGTGTGGGCAACTGTATGGCCACTAATGTGTGGGTGTTTGTGTTTGTGCGCTCAGGTAAGTAGTATTATGGAAAAATCTTACTCGTATGACTTACCTGTTTGATCTTGTGCCCCATGAGCATTGGTGTACCTTACCTTTAGAAAAGTCTATGGCGCCTAGTCATTCCCCGGAGGTTGAGGTGATGCCACAGTGGCATTCCTTTCCATTTCAACGCTGGAGTTTATTAATTTTAATGAGCTTCACTGGTCGATAGTATGTGTACAACTGTATGAGTGAGTATGTATTTTTTGAAAATGTGTAAGTTCTAATCAAGACTCTACAAGTAAGGTCGTATGAATAAGACTATACGAGTAAGGTCGTATGAGTAAGACTATATGAGTAAGATCGTACGAGTAAGGTCATACAAGTATGTGTAAGTTGTATGAGTAAGTGTACGATAGTACGAGTAAGTTGGTAAGACTCTGATTAAGAGTGTAAGTATAAGATTGTTTTGATGATATGTATTTGGCATGATTGTATGCTTATGTGCATGCTCATTATATGTATGTCTGCTTCATGTTTGAGTTGCATGAACGCATCTATGTATGGACTTACAGAGTTCACTGTTTAGAACTCTCCTATTGGGTGCTTTCCTACTGAGTACAAAAATACTCACTTACCCTATTTTTTAGCCCTGATGGTTGGGCGGTTTTTGCAGGTTTCTGACAGAGAGCTCGTGGAGATGGATGCTCATTTTCGTGATTGATTGATTCCCTTTGACTCAGTATATCCTTGACTCACTGTGAGTATTATTTTGTGCCATGATTTGATGTATTGGGTGAGATGAGAATTAAGATGTTTATGCTTTCTAGACATGTAATTTGGATTATACTATGGACTGTTATGGGACTTGCACTTAGGGATGCCTGGGAGATATTTATATTTAAAATCTATGATCATAGCAATTTATTTCATATGTTGTTTTCGAGTAGCACCTGAGGTTTGGTTTGGCCTTATGATATTTGATCAAATGAGAAAACAATTTCTATGGGAAAATTGATGTGTGATGTTTTAAATTATAAACTACTTTCACAAGTTTTGTATTTTATCATTTTTCAAGATTTATAGTTGTTATGTTGTAAAAAAATTCCATTAATTTTTAAGAAAATGTGATGAAAAATCTCGCACATTAAATGCTACACATACACTATAGGAGGACTTCTCCATATCGTATATCGTATTATCGATAACACGATAAATTAAATATCATATACTTGATAACGCAACAAACTACTGAGGGGATGAAAGTACTAACTATGTCGTGTGTTCCATAACACGATATATGAAACATTGTGTACACGAACCTATGATATAGAGCTTGAGAAAGCCATTACCACAAAATTGATCTGAACCGGATTAACCCCTCAATCGGCTGATAATTTTTGCCAAAGTTCACTACTTTACTAGGAACGCGTCAATATACACTCGAATGGAACCTCACTTCATGACCGAAACTCACTTCACGGAGGAAAATTTCAAGATCGCCAATCGGAAATAGCAAAAACTGGACATTGTGGAGTTTTTTAGTGTCTCACTGATCACACTTTGAAAATCGACAGTTAGTTTTTGGAAATCACCGGTGGGACGGTGTAACGGGTTTACATGATATAAAATCCTAAACCCTAGCATAGGGGTATTTCTGTCTAAAAGTAATCTAATATTGTGTAAGTTCGGATTCAGTGGCATTTTTGTGAAAAAACCACGACATATGGAATATTCACTTCTTCAGCTAGGTAATATAGAAAAAACTCTTTTTTTATTAGTTTGAGGCATTTGTTTATGCAATTGCACTTGGATTCGGTAGTTGAATACTTAGTCATAGTCATGATAAAAAATAGTTAAATTTTTTTATATATTTATTTGCTGGATTATTTTAAACAAAGTGATGACTCGACTGCGAATTCCGATCTAATCCAGGGTTGGGTTAGAAGTTGTCACGTCCTCCGTCGGTTTTGGGCCAAGGGGGGCATGACACATAAGCCTTGCATACTCACCATTCCTCATGGATACAAATGTTCACCAAACATACATTCCACATACCCAAGATTTATCACATAACTTGTCTGCATATCCATTAGTCGTCATACTAACATACACACATATCCAAACACATAAATTATATTTATAACTTACACATTTGTCATAAGTATTAGCAAACATACAAGATTCTATAATTTCCCCCTCTTACATCATGCAAATTGATCATTATCTATCACACAAAACATCAAATCTCAATAATCCTAGCATGCTTCTACACATTCAAAGCATACTATCACGAAATTACAAGTTCAAAGTCCTCTACCTTGTAATCCATAGAGTTCAATGGCTAGTACACAACGGTGGCAGTGTTGGCGGCGGAGTCAACAGCCAAAGGTGTTGCCTAATCCAGAGAGCTACAGTCTCGAGGATTTAAGAAATGCCTGAAATGATCAAAGCAAGATGGTGGCTAACTACACTTCAAGCAAAAGGTCGTTCCAACGAGACGTGGCAGGTGTGACCGGAAATTAAGGGTGGCTAAATGTGTTGACCGGCAGCTAATGACCACTTGACTGGCTGCAAAACGCAAAAATCAACTATGGACAGCACCCAACAGCAGCAATTTTGCATCGTTGATGGCCCATAAAAGGGACGAAGGGCGTGGGTAGGTCATCAAGGACAAAGGAGAGGTGGAAGAGGGTTCGAGAGGCCAAATTTAGTCAGTGGCGGTGCCCAACAATGATGGGGCGGCACAAAAATGGTGTCTATGCCCTGAAATGCATGCACAACCTGCACATGTAACCAAAGGGCAACAAGAGGGGGTTCGATGGTGGTAGCCTAATGCTCAAAAAGAGCAACGAAACTAGGGGTCGGAAGTGGTGTCCGGCAGAATTGGTAATATCGCCGATCGCCACCCACAACCAAACAAATGATGTAGGCAATTGTGGATCTAGCATGAATGAGAGTTGAAGGTAGGAGCATGCAGAAAAGGTGGAGCTAGCCAATGGTGGCTGCCCCCGCTGTCGCCAGGCCGAGGTAGCCTAGACAGAGGCTAGCTAGGGTCGAATGGCAACGACGGATGCACAAACAATCCAAAACCAGGGGAGGGGCAGTCTGTTCCATGGTTTTGGATTGGAGGTTAGAAAAGGACATAAACGGCCACGGCTGGGCCATGAGTGGTTGACTTGCCATTAAAGCCGAGCTAGGGCGGAGCCGGGCGGACACTAGCCAGCTCTTGCATGCCCACAACAACAACGGAAAAGGGACACAAAGAAGAGGGGGCATCTAAGAAGCTGGCTAAGGGACAAAATAAGAGGTCAGATCTGGCAGCAACAGTCCCATCAGATAGCAACAAGCTGGACGAACGCACACTGGAGTCTGTTCGATGCTTGACGGCGGTGAATTAACACCACCTTACAAAAAATAAAAGAAATGATATTCCCACAATAAAAACACTCACAAAAACTCACACAAGAGTTTTAGTTGAACTTAACAAATTGAACCCACACAAAGTTCACATGGGCTCACTTCTCGAGACCAATCAAAACTCATGTGTGAGTTTTTTTATGTGGGTTTTTTACATTGAAATATCATTTTCCAAAATAAAGGAGGGGGCATGACTCTTTTTTGCAGACAAAGAGGAGCAACAGGGCAGAGAGGGGAGGTGGTGTCGACGACCTTAGCATGCTCCCCCATGGCTATGGCATCCAGGCGGAGCTGGATCCGGCCAAAGGCTGAGGCTTCACGCTGGCGAAGCAACACAAAGAAAAGAGGAAAAAATTTTGGTATGTGCAAAAACTTGTCTAAGGGGAGGGTCGAGCCCACAAAAGGTGGCAACCCTGCCACTATGTAGCCAAGGCGGAGCGGAATCCGGCTCCGACGATGGTGGTGAAGAAAGAAGAATATGAAGACAGGAGTGAGGGGTTGATTTGATTTTGAAGGAGGTGAATGGCTTAGGTTGGCGTCTGTGTGGTGGCCCTGCCATTGCGAGCACGAGTGGCCGAGGGCCAATGGCACCTTTTCCAACCGGAGAACACGAGAGAGAGAGAGAGAGAGAGAGAGAGAGAGAGAGAGAGAGAGAGAGAGAGAGAGAGAGATGGGTGGCCTTTTTGGGAGTTTCTGGATCCGGCTCACCTAAGCCCAGTCTTTTTTTTCTTTTTCTCTTTTATTTATCTCCCATTGTTTTTCTCTTAGAATTCATTTTTCTTCTTTTTTCACGTTGAAATATTAAGAGGGTTAAAATTGTTGTTTTAAGGGGGCACTACCCCAACGACTATAATAGCGCCAATGGCTATTTTAGCCATTTGGGACTACCCCAATGGCTAAATTCTTAAAATTTTCATAAGGCCAATCGATCACCCTCAAGGGGCAATCGATTTGCGTGTTGTTATAGGTCGACAGTTATTTTGGGCAATCAATCAGCCCATATGTCCATCGATTGCCCAAAATGAGCGGGCCTGCGAGCAGGCACATGAGCCTAAAAAACCTAGGTTCGGTATGACCACTCCCCAAAAGGTTGGGCCCAAGCCCGGCTCGCAGTTTCACCAACCCTAACAATAGATGTTGGTAAGAGTTGGCCTCATGGTATTGTCATTTTCCTTTGTTTTAGATACAAGGTTGGGAACAAGAGGATGACATGTGGCAATAAGTATCCTATTGTGGTGAAGCATTTCCATCCTGATAAGTATAATTTATATTTTATTTTACCCTTAATTATTCTACTGTCTAGTCTTATTTAAGAGTGAATATAATTTAAATAATTATAAATTTAATTTAATTAGGTTAGAAAAGGCTTCTATGATGTTTTGAAGTAAATTGGCTTACTTATATTAATTTTGTACAGATTCTTCATTGTCGTTTGAATGGGGTGTTTTGAGGATCAAACAGTTAAACATGATAGTTAAGAAAAATATAGTACACGCGATCGAACGGGCATGCAAGGCAATCGATCAAGATTACACGCAGTTTCCTAGTTTAAGCCAATTTTGAGTTATTTTCATATTAAACTTCTCCCTACGGTTCTTATGCCTATATAAAAACATATTTGGCTCGAAATTGAAGGATTCCAATAGATTTTCTGAAGAGAAGTAAGAAAAAGAAAATAGAAGAGAACTCAAAGCTTTTAATGGAGATTCAAGAGCTTTATTCTACAATGCAAGGCTAAATTTTTCTTTTACTTAGAAGTTGATGAAGCTATAGATAAGTTTTAGTTTCTTTTCCTTTTAATTTAGATCTCAGTTGTGAATTATGACAATTATATGATAAGGATCTCTTTTTTAATGAAAGAGTTTGTCATGTTTATTCAAATCTACGTTGATTTATTGTCTTGTAGATGATAGATTTATGTGGTTTTGACATTTACATTGATTCTAATTTCTGTGATTTAGATGAGATGGTCATGCAATAGTTTTAATGTTCATATAATTAATGAATTAAATGAGTTATACTAAGATTAGACGATTCATGCCTATAGCTAGTTTAGTGTAGATGATTCATGTTATTGTCAAAGATAGTTCATGCCATAAATTTAATTAATGATTCTTTCTGAAGTAATTCTAGCTTGTAGCTGAGAATACTTGTTCATATTCACACTAGATTTAGATTAAAAGTTAAGGAATTATTATGGTTCTATAGTGGATTCGATTTCCTAAGTAAATTTTATCATATTGATATCTTGCTTTTGATATAGTTTCCTTTTGGTTTTGAGGCTAGTTCTTAGTTTCTTACTTTCTTTTAATTTGATCTTGTAGGTTGAGTTGAAGACCATGCTCTCTACACTTGTGGCCACAAGTGGACCTCAACAAGCATAGTGCTTCTCTTCAGTTTACGAGATCCTTTTCTCTCTTTATTCTTTTTCTTTAGTTATTTTTGCTTCCTCTTTCCCTTGTTTGTTGTGTATGCGTGGTCGTTGCTCCTTACTCCCCCAATTAGTACCATTAGACCCTGAGCCTGAGTGGACATCTAGGAGAGTTGAGTTCCCCTCGACCTACATTCCTACAACAATTCCTCCACTCATACTACTTCTACCCCCATCATGGCTAAACATCAGTTATTAGATGCATCCCTCAAAGCTCTAAGGGAGTATTACACTCCCAATGAGTACACATCTCCTTCATGTATTAGGTTGTCAGCGGTCGCTGCTCAAAATTATGAAATTAAGCCAAATGTTATTCAAAATTTTCCATCCTTTTAAGGGCTTCATAATGAAAACTTGTATAGGCAGCTAGATGACCTTGGAATTATGCACAACTTTTAAGCTCTCAAATTTAATCGATGAGGTTAAACTTCGCCTTTTCCCTTTCACATTGAAAGATAAGGCTAAAGAATGACTTCACTCATTAGAGCCAAACACCATCACAACATGGGCCCAAATGCAATAAGAGTTCCTCAAAAAGTACTTCCCCATAGGTAAGACCAACCAAATGAGAAAGGCCATAACCACTTTTGCCCAGCTTCCCACCGAACAGTTTCGTGAGAGTTGGGATAGACAAAAGGACCTTCTTAGGATGTGTCCTCATCATGTTGTCCCTAAGTGGCAACTAGTGCAACGTTTTTATGAGGGTCTTACTGAACAAAACCATCATCTTGTTGATACAAGTTGTGGGGGCACCTTTTTGCTAAAAAATAAAAATGAGGCATGGAAACTTTTTGAGGACTTGAATGAAAATTATCTTCAACATGTTGCGTTGAATAGAAATGAGAGTGGACTATCTACCTTGAACAATGCCCCCTCTAGGGGTGGCTTGTATGAAGTTAAAACCCCATTAGACATCTCCTCCAAAGTTGATACTTTGAGTAGGAAGTTGGACCTTCTTATGACTTCAACCCATCAGCCTACTCCCTTCACTCAAGATGTATGCACAATATGCATTAGCCCAGCCCATACTATCATGGAGTGCCCCTCTGCCTCTCAATTTTCTGAGCTTGTCCAAGACCATGTGAATGCCACCCAATCCTTCCCTAGGGCTGAGAACAATTCATTTTCAAACACATATAACCTTGGGTGGATGAATCATCCTAACTTTTCCTGGCATGCACAAAACCAAGTGGTTGTGGGCAACCAACCCCCTAGGCAACCATTCCACAAGTCCCTATCCACCAACCTCAAGTGCAACCCCCATAAGTCCAACCTAGTAGGAGTTTGAGTTTTGAAGAGAAGGTCTTAACTGCATTACAAGAGTTACAATCTCATACTCAAATCCTTCACTCCCACACACAATCTATAGCGAAGCTAGAAGCCCAAATTGGACAACTAGCTAATACTATTAACAAGAGAGAGATGGGGACGTTGCCAAGTCAACCTCTACAAAACCCAAAAGGTCTATTTCAGGTAGAGGGAACTCCTCCCTCTAATGAACAAGTTAATTCCATAATGACCCTTAAGAGTGGGAGGATTGTTGACAATAATGTTGGGGGGATACGAGTGACAAATAATAGGAGTGAGGAGTTAGAGAGGGCAACCCCTAATGAGCCTCAAGTAGAAGTGAGTGCACCACATGAGGAGTCTGTATCTCCTTCCCCTTTCTCAGAGCCACAGTCTAAGACCACTTTCAATGAATTTTATATCCCTAGCGCACATTTTCCTCAGTGTCTTGACATGGCCCCACCATTTAGAAAAAGCATGGCTAGGACTGATGAGATTCTTGAGACTTTCAAGCAAGTCAAAATTAATCTCCCCCTTTTATATGCAATTAAGAAAGTCTCTGCTTATGCTAAGTTCCTGAAAGACCTATGTACTCAAGAGCGTAAATCGAAGACCTATGTATCTAAGAAGGTCTTCCTCGCTGAGAAAGTTAGCTCTCTTTTGAAGTTTGACACCCCACCTAAGTATAAGGACCCTGGAGTGCCCACTATTTCTTGTGTCATAGGCAATCACTCCATCCATAAAGCCCTCCTTGACCTTAGTGCGAGTGTCAACCTACTCCCTTACTCGATGTATGAGAAATTAGGGTTAGGTGAATTGTAGCCTACATCAGTTATCTTGCAGCTAGCCGACCGTTCTGTGCGTAAGCCTCGGGGAGTAATTGAGGATCTCTTAGTGAAAGTTGACCGGTTCTTTTTTCCCGTTGATTTTATTGTCTTAGATATAGAAACTGGTGTCAACTTCACACATCAGATTCATATCATTCTAGGTCGTTCATTCCTTGCCACAGCTAATGCATGCATAAATTGTAGGACGGGGGTAATGGAGATGACCTTGGGAGCACGAAAGTGCAACTAAATGTTTTTTATGTGTCTAACAATTTGCCAGCAACTTATGATGCTGAATGTTTTATGGTAGATAATTTTAGATTCGATGCTTATGATAGAGGTCCATCTTTTGTAGCATCAGCTTATAATCAAGTCATGCCTTGTAATTTTTCTGAGTCATCTTTTCGGCAATTTAAGAGAAAAGCCAATGCCAATATCTACCACCCACCTTGACATATTTAAGAATGTTGGCATTGTCTGGCTTAAGACAATAAACTTAGAGCTCCTAGGGAGGCAACCCTTGTTTTATTAGGGGTTTTTTTTATAGTTTTATTTAATTTTACTTTATTTGATCCATGTACTAATTTTTTTTATTTAGTAGTTTTAGTTGATTAACTGGATTTTTATTTTATTTTTATTTTTATTTTTCAAAAAAAAAACTGTTTAACCAATCGATCGGGCTTATACCCAATCGATTGGTACGATCGATTGGCAAGCATGTCGTTAGAATGGTCGGGTCGTCATTTAGAACATTGAGTTCAGCCGGTGCCGTGTTTTCCTCCGCTGCGTCGTCTCTCCTTTCTGTTGTCATTTTTACACCTTTTGGCGAGCTTTTTGGTCCGAAAATTTTCTCTCCCCTTCGATTTTTCACGTAGAAACCATTTCCAGAGTCAATTTGAGCTGAATCAACCTCTATTTCACCAATAAGCCCCAAAAAAAAAATTTATGGAAATTTGTTAGAATCGACTTGGATATTCCATGTTCATGATTTGGTACAGTTTGATTGAATGAATGATGCATTATGTAAGTTGGATTTCGGATTTTTCATTGCGCACTGTTTTTGTCAAAAATTCCAAGTTTTGAGACTTTAATGAATCAATTTCTATGTACTTGTTTTACTAAAGTTGCTCAATTTTCACTTTTACATATTATACTCTGATTTGGGACATTTTTGCTCATTTTTTCTAGGGGTATTTTTGTAATTTGATATTATTGGGCATGTGCAAAAAAAATTCTGCTTTTCATTCGCTTCCATATCACTTTTAGCACTTCTTTTTAGCTTTTTGTAGAGAAATGGCTCATGGTTCTCGTTCGTGCGCATGGTTCTCGCTGCCAATCTACCTTTTCGTGCTATTGTTTACGAGCGACATGTTGAGTTTGTCCCCACCATTACTGATGCCCACTCATGGCTTATGGAGCGACAGGATTGGCACTCATTTTTCTCACAGATTGCATGTAAGATCCCTGATCTTAAACCGGTTCACTTTGATTATTATTTATCGGTTATTGTGTGGTTAAATCGTTTTCTGATTTATTCGGTGTTTCCAAAAATAAATGGTGTTTCTTATAGTTTTAATCAAAACCAACTTTATAATTATGGGTTTTAAGTATTTTTGGGTCAAATCTGATTTTTGGGGAATTTTATGATTTTTCACTAATTTTTCAAAAATTAGGGTTTGGCGGGACCCCCTGTAGGCCCCAAGTCGAAATTTAGGTTTTTTGACCAAATTAATCCAGACATCAACACAAGCCATTATAAAAAATTCCAGCCTATTTTTAGTGCTCAAATAGCCAAAATACCCATTTTTAGCTTATTTTTCTATTCATACCCCACTAATTACCTATACACACCCCAAACCCTACTATAAATAGAATGACCTGAGCCATTTCTATTTTTGGAATAGGCTTTGAAAGGGAGATTAAGGCCTAATTCCCCAATTAGGCCCGGATTAGAAGGAGTTTAAGGTATACTTCTTTTAATTAAGCCCTAAAACCTAGATTTTCTCCTAATCCGTTCTAAATCTATCATTTCCCCTTTGTTTTGATTCGTTTTTAAACATCAAAACTACTGATTTGTATCTTTACTTCAAACCCTAGATCTAAAAATCCATTTTTTATGTTTAACAAGCCCTAGATCTAAGTTTTTTCATTAAGGTTTTCTATGTTAAATCGGTTTTAATGGAGTTTAATATAAACTATATGTCTTTGTAAAGTTGTCAAGAAGGGTGACCATCAAATCCAAGCCTAATCAAGGGATAAGGTAATAGACTTTCAAATTTTCAATCTTCCTATGGTAAAAATCTCGATTTTGTGCTTTAATGGCGAGATTAGTAAATGGTAATCTTTCATCCCGATTTCTTAGGATTTTATCTTGTTATGATGTAGATTAGTTTTCTGGAAGATATGGTAGAATTTTAATGGCATTTGAGTTGATAGATGGAGATTTTAAGTTTCATCAATGGAGTTTCAGTTTGAAATTTTGAAATAAAGAAGATGACCAAAACTGCTTTGTTGGCGTTAAAACAGCCCTGCAGGGCGTTCGAACGGCAACACTACACTTTTGGCATTTTTCTTGTGTAGTCGATCGAACGGGCCTACAGGGCGTTCGAACAGCAACACTACAGTTTTGGCATTTTTCTTGTTTCGCCGATCGAACAGCCCTGCAGGGCGTTCGAATGGCTACACTGCAAAAATTGACAATTTTATGTATGTTGCTTATTTCAACATATCTACTTCAAAATATCATTTTTATGATTATGTGGAGTGTTTTGATCTATAATAAGCTACTTGAAGAGCATTCTTTTGATGTTTTGAAGTTGTGGTATATATTTAGAGTTATGTGGAATGGCTTGTGGTTGGATATCAATGTTGGAATTGCTATCTTGAAGTTATGAGTGGTTGATTCTCTATGGTTAAGTAAATTTTCAGTAGAGCTACATCATACTAATGGACTGATATGTCATGATAGGATGTGGTTAAATGATGTGTGAATGTTAGTGTTATGTCTTGACTCAAGTATGAAGTGAATGATCTTATGTATGTTTAGCTTGTGGTTAGGCGTTGACTTGAGTTATAACTTTAAGAGTTCTTCACCTATGATTTTTCGCTGAAATTCATGATTAGGTGTTAATGCACATGTGTAGTGTGATGATGAGTTAATTACAAGCATGTTGATATACATTGAGGGAAGTGCTTCTACTATGTACACACACACATGTGGGGTTTAATGATGATGATGAGGTTTGCTATTGTGATTAAGAATAATGCATGAAGGGCTTATGAGAGCACTTATCATGAATTAGGATTCATATATGCCTTACCCATGTATGTACCATGTTACATGCATCATGAAAATGGATTTCCAATTGAAGCTTTATCGAGATTAATCGAATTTAATCGATTAGATGCAATGTGGTGAAATTGCATGCCGAATTAATCGGTCATGGCTTAATCGAAACTTGAATTATCCGAAAGGACATGTTTTGATTTGAGTTCCTTTGTGGAACATGTGCACTCCCTGGGTTAAGTCGAGTCAAAATGAGATTATATGAGGACGAGTCGTATACTTGTTGTAGTTGAGATTTATTTATTGAGAATAGTCACATCTGGACACTGAACACCCAGAGTTGTATGCCTTCGTGCACCGGCTACCACGTGTTCTAGGTTCCCTATGCGGGAATTTGGACTCTTCCCACCGCAGAGATGTCCTTAGCAAACACCCTGCTCTAGGTTCCTGATCGTTTATAATTAAACCCTTTGCAAGTGTACAAGGTAATTGTACTAGGATGAGTATTTAAGGGTTGTCGAACTTCAGGGACGGATGAATAATTACTAAATCTATAGATGAATTTGTTGGTTTAAAACTAAAACAACTTAAACTTTAATTAAGTAAAGGAAAAGAAATCAACTAGTTTAAAGGTAAGAGATTAATATGATAGAATTTACTTAGGAAATCGAATCCACTATAGAACCATAACAATTCCTTCACTTTTAATCTAAATCTAGTGTGAATATGAGCAAGTATTCTCAGCTACAAGCTAGAATTACTTCATAAAGAATCATTAATTAACTTCCATGGCATGACCTATCTTCGACAATAGCACGAATCATCTACACTAAATAGCTATAGGCATGGCCCGTCTAATCTTAGTATAACTCATCCAAGTCATTAATTATCTGAACATTAAAACTATTGTATGACCATCTCATCTAAATCACAGAAATTAGAATTGATGTAAATATCAAAACCACATCAATCTATCATCTACAAGACAATAAATCAACATAGATTTGAATAAACATGAAAAGCTCTTCCATTAAAAAGGAAATCCTTATCATACAATTGTCATGATTCACAACTGAGATCTAAATTAAAAAGAAAAGAAACTGAAACTTATCTATAACTTCATCAACTCCTAAGTAAAAGAAAAGTCTAGCCTTCCATGGTAGAAAAAAACACTTGAATTTCCATTGAAAGCTTTGAGTTTTTCTCCATCTTCTTCTTCCTTCTTCTCTTCAGAAAATTTACATGTTAACCCCCAATTTCGAGCCAAATATGTCTTTATATAGGCATAAGAACCGTAGGAAGAAGTTCTATATCAATAGGACTCAAAATTGGCTGAAATAAGGAAACTGCGCGTTATGCCATTCGAACGCCCTGCATGCCCGTTCGAACGCTTGAACTGAATTTTCTTCCAAATTACGTTATCCCGATCGAACGGTAAGTGAGGCCGTTTGAATGCCAATGAAGAATCTGCAAAATAAGCCAATTTAATTCAAAACATCATGGAAGCTTTTTCTAACCTAATTAAATTTAATTTCTAATTATTCAACCTATATTAACTCTTAAATGAGACTAGAAAATAGAATAATTAAGGGTAAAATAACGTATAAATTGTACTTATCAGTTCCCTACGTGGAATTTGGACATTCTTGGCCAGAATTGTCTTTGGCAAGCAGACCTGCTCTAGGTTCCCTTTGGGGAATTTGGATTTCCCGTGTGGATTATCCTTAGTGAGTAGAGGGGCTGACTACCACTACATCTTGGTTTCTCTTATAGAATTCGGACTGTGTCCTGAGAAGGCAATGCCCCAAGTTTCCAATTAGGAAATTTGGACCGCGTCCAGCCTTGCGGCAATGATTGTGTTTACTCCTTGATGGAGGCATTCTCTAATTAAATTGATGCATGATCTGAAATGTATGTTAGAGATACATCTCATACAGGTTTATGTGATGTTGATGCATGAACTGAAATGTATGTTAGAGATACATCTCATGCAGGTTTATATGATGTTGATGCATGATCTGAAATGTATGTTAGAGATACATTTCATGCAGGTTTATATGATGTTGATGCATGAACTGAAATGTATGTGAGAAATACATCTCATGCAGGTTTATATGATGTGAATGGCACTATGTAAATTATACACTATGATGCAGGTTTAGGTGATGTGTATGTGTGATCAAAAAATGATACATCTTGTCAACCTTTGATCTGAATTGTTATATTGCTATGCCGTCGTGTTTTCGATTATTATAGTTATATTAAAAACCATTGCTGAGTTGTTAAACTCACCTCTCTTTCTTGTGCTTTTGCTTTGGGGTTGCATGGCATGACACGCAGATGGACAGGATCTCTTCTATGAGGAAAGGTCGGAGACGACTTGGGAGTGATCGTGGAGACCCCTTATGTGACTTGTTTCCTTATTTATGCTTTTATGATTAGAACCTTTGTGTGTGGTTCTCATTTTGGTTTGTGCTACATTATACATTTGTGTTCCTTAAGACCTATTTTGGAGCCTAGAGTGGGCTATAGTTTAACTTAGCATGTGGGTTTGAGACTTTAGTTTATCTTAGAGTTTAAGTAACTCTTTCATTTCTACTTATTTACTCTTGCTCAAAGCGGTGTGCATACTCCGTAATTTTTTTAGATCACCCGTGATTAAGGCATAAGTCTTCCGCTAAACCGTATCTCAATTTCCCTTGTCGCCCCCGTGCGCTTGACCGGCCCCTGGACCGGTTTCGGCTTGGGTCGGGCAGTGCCGGGGCATGACATTGCAGCCCCTAACGCTCGCGTATATCATTAGCAAGTCCGATCTTTTTATGCATCTGCCTTTCTTAATGAGAGGGGATATATTGTCAGTACTATTGGAGATGTTACGATGACTGTCACACTAGATCTCATAGCTACAGTGATGGGTCTCACACGCTCCAACTTCACCTATCCCTCCTTTGCTGATTTTGCTTTTCTTGATAAGTATACTATCACGGAGACTCTTATGGGGCAGGAGCGAGGCCCATCCCTCACGTATGGATTGCCAGCTTCCCTCATCACGCGGGACTATCGTTTTGCACATCTGATATTGGAGTATGAAATATGGTTCCACCATCATGAGAAGGTTGACTACACCTTAGCTCACCTTTCGTATGTTCTGGGTCATGAGGAGCGGATATAGTATCTGGACCAGTGGACGGTCGATTAGCTTTTCCTTTCCTTTTGGAGCGGATTTTTGTTCACTTTCGGTTGGATTTTCCTTCATATGCACCCACGAGCCGAGGTTTAGGGGTCATTTCCCATGCGACCCTAAACCAGATGATCACGCATTATTTGCCTCGACCAGCATTAGATGAAGAGAATGAAGAGGAGCCAGCCACAAAGGGCGTACCAGAGGTTGCAGCTGAGCAAAGCATTCCACCACATTCTTTTGCTCACGACTCTTTTCTTCAAATGGAGCATCATCTTCGAGCACATATTGATTCTTCTCAGGCACAGTTTCAGATGAGGCTTATTGCACATATAGATGCTCAGATGACTAAGATGAGGGGACTTATACAGGGACTGGCTTATTTGATTAATAACCAATCAGCTCCTGCAGATGCGAATGATAGTGACTAGAGTTCTACTAATGTAGATGATTTTGATGATATTGATATTTAGCTATGCAGTGGTTACTTTTCTCTTTTCTTATCTTTTCTTTTCTTTGTTTTTTTGTTGTTATCTCTTTTCTGGGAGCTTGGTATTTTAGGTTTGGGAAATTGCTTTTTATATGTATGTTTCTCTTGCTTTCTCTTAATCCTATGTACTTCACTTTTCATATTAGTGGATTAGTTATGCATTCAGGTGATATCTATCTTTCTCTCTCTTACTTATTCTTGTCATTGTAGTATATATTTTCTTTAACATTGAGGACAATGTTCAATTTAGGTTTGGGGGTGTAGAAAAATATTCTTCTTTCTTATTTTTCTTTTATGATGTTTTAGAGTGTTTTTTTCGTTTTTCTTTTGTTTTCTTTTCTTTTTAGTGGTTTTATCACTTATTTTCTTTTAAAAGCATATATCTGTTTTTAAAGAGATCAATTTCATGAAGAAAGTTCAAGTAATTAATTAAGTGATGAAAGCGATTGAGTGAGTACTTTTTGTTTTATTTTCTTTATCTTGGATAATTGTGCTTATATTTTTAAATCACATTTCATACACTTGAAACTTGTAGGAATATAATTTTATGATTTATTACTTGTAATCTTAGTGGGATATCTTTAACTGGGCATATTTTTAAAAACATGGCAATTGAGTAATTTTTAATATTTTATGATAGATCTTTATAGGTTTAGATATTTGTGGGTATCATTACTGCAAACCCTCACGAGACACAACTAGGACACCTAGGGGTTTAAAGGCTTGTTGCATATGCTAAATACAATTGTGATTCCCTGCGAAAGTGGCATTTATTTATTTTTCTAGATTAGTTGTTTTGTTTTATTTTTGTTTTGCTCGAGGACAAGCAAAATATAGGTTTGGGGGCATTTGATAAGTATAATTTATATATTATTTTACCCTTAATTATTTTATTGTCTAGTCTTGTTTAAGAGTTAATATAGTTTAAATAATTATAAATTAAATTTAATTAGGTTAGAAAAAGCTTCTATGATGTTTTGAAGTAAATTGGCTTACTTATATTAATTTTGTGCAGATTCTTCATTGGCGTTCGAACGGGGGGCGTTTTGAGGATCAAACGGATAAACATGATTGTTAAGAAAAAGACAGTACCAACGATCGAACTGGCATGTAAGGCGATCGATCGGGATAACGCGCAGTTTCCTAGTTTAAGCCAATTTTGAGTCATTTTCATATTAAACTTCTTCCTTCGGTTCTTATGCCTATATAAAAAACATATTTGGCTCAAAATTGAAGGATTCCAGTAGATTTTATGAAGAGAAGAATGAAGAAGAAGATGGAAGAGAACTCAAAGCTTTTAATGAAGATTCAAGAGATGCAAGGCTAGATTTTTCTTTTACTTAAGAGTTGATGAAGCTATAGATAAGTTTTATTTTTTTTTCTTTTCAATTTAGATCTCATTTTTGAATTATGACAATTGTGTGATAAGAATTTCATTTTTAATGGAAGAGTTTTTCATATTTATTCAAATCTATGTTGATTTATTGTCTTGTAGATGATAGATTGATGTGGTTTTGATATTTACATTGATTCTAATTTCTGTGATTTAGATGAGATGGTCATGCAATAGTTTTAATATTCATATAATTAATGAATTAGATGATTTATACTAAGATTAGACGAGTCATGCCTATACCTAGTTTAGTGTAGGTGATTTGTGCTATTGTCAAAGATAGTTCATACCATGAATTTAATTAATGATTCTTTCTAAAGTAATTCTAGCTTGTAGCTGAGAATACTTGTTCATATTTACACTAGATTTAGATTAAAAGTTAAAGAATTATTATGGTTCTATAGTGGATTCGATTTCCTAAGTAAATTTCATCATATTAATATCTTGCTTTTGATATAGTTTATTCCTTCTTTTACTTAATTTTAGTTTAAGTTCTTTTTAGTTTTTAATCAACAAATTTCTTTTCAGATTTAGTAATAATTCATCTGTTCTGAGGTTCGACAACCTTTAAATACTTATCCTAGTACAATTACCTTATATACTTGTAAGTGGTTTAATTATAAACGATCAAATCCCCATTTTGGTAGACAAACTTACCATAAATAATAATTTTTTTACTCTACTTTTTGTCCAACGAAACTTTTCACCATATTTTATGATACAATGGCCTATTTAAAACTACAACAAAAAAATCATGTTATGCTACACCACATACTAGTTTTTTCCTTGTTATATATGGGAAATCTAAACAATATGAATATGACTTGGATAAAAATGCATGTGAAAGTTCATAAAATTGATAATTTATAGCATATTTGGGAGTGCTTTTTTTAAATTTTTTGTCCTAAGATTTGAGTTTTGGGGCTGGGACATGCCTAAAATTCCTTTGGTGAGTGACTTCCCTTCACAGAAGTTTCCTAAATGGAAAAGGAGAAATCCACCTTGCGCTAAAGCTTCTAGCGGGAAGAGTTCTTAACGTTCCCCTTTGACAATAAGCCCAACATAAGGAACACTTATAAGCCCTTGATATTTGAGATCGACAGTGCACACTAACACATGTTTGATGTGCACTAGTGTGTGCACCGTCGATCTCATGGATGAAGGGCTCCTATGTATTCCTTACGTTGGGCTCATTGTGAGAGTTGAGCATTAAAAAAGCTTCATTTCTAACAACCAGGCATCTAGCCAGCACTCTAGACAACCTCAGCATCCCACCCCATGTTTTTTTCTCAAAATTGTCAAGTTGGGCTCAAGGCTTCTCGGATAGTGCTCCCTTTTCTCCCAACCTTTTCCCTCGCCCTTGCTTCCTTCCACCCACCCTTCTTCTTCCTCAGTTAGAAGGTTACCCCTCCCTTCTCGTGCACCTCATCTTGCATCGGCACCTCATCCCTCGTCGGCTCTCTGGCAGCAACCTACATGTTGGGCCTTTACTTGCTTCAAAGGGTGTTGATGAATGTCCAAAACCTCAAATCTTGCCTTATTCCATCCCCTCGTCTAGAGGTGTTAACGAGTTGAGCTAAGTCGAGTATTGGGCTTGCTGGCTTCAATTTGAACTGCAGAAACTCGGCTCAAGTTAAGCTTGAAGCTCGAAATTTTCAACTCGAGCTCGACTCAAATTAGAAATTCAAAGCTTGGTTCAAGCTCGAAAATCAATAGGCAAATCATAAGCCTAGGATCAAACTGGCTTAAACTATATATATATATATATATATATATATATATATATATATATATATATATATATATATATATATATATATATATATATATATATATATATATATATATAGTATATGAAGTATCACACATACTAAGATGCTTTTAGTATTAAATATTAATAAATACACTTCAATAAGTGTTACGACTACACCTCGAACATATGATGACAAATGAGTTTTAGTTATACATGCTAAAAAAATAGCATTACCATTTTCCTCTCTTTATGTGCATATAATCATTAAAAAAGATGTAGAAAATAGAAACTCACTTAGGTAGCATTACTATATACTTCTTCATATCTTTTTTTTTACATGCTTATAAATTACTCATAGAAAAATTATTCTTTAGCCTTAGTATGCCTCTTAAAAATTTCAAGTATATATAAAAAGAAAAATATTCTGTAAGCTGAGACTCATCCTCATGTCATGCTTTAACTTCGAAAGAATATTCTAATCATTCTTTTGTAAACTAAGGTTGGTCCACCTCATTTCATGTTTCTTTTACAAGAGTTTTTGGGTATATTAGTGTGATATTATGTCCTCCATCATATATTAATAGCTCCATATAGTTCTTCAATTAAATTAATTTTAATTCATCTTGAAAAACCAATTAGAGCTATTAATTTGGAATAGAAGGATTATATTAGTGTTTGTATCTCTAATATTTTTATTTTTAAAAAATATATATTATTCATAGAAACTATACATCCATTACAATTTAAAGAGGATATATATCATGAAAAAAAAATTATGAGTTTGAGCTCCCATGCATTAGTGTGAGCCAAGGCATAATAGGTCATCAGCTTGAATTTGTTGGCGCAAGGGGACATAAACCAATCTGCCCCCTAAGTTATGTATATTGTTGGATCAAAATCCGAAGGCACACGATGTCGGGGCTTACACAGTTGTGAGTGAGCCTCGACTCATATAAATAGGTCTCATGTACCATATATGATACATAGCTTTAGTACATACATGATACATAGCTTTAGTACATACATGTGATTATATGTCTTTTTATATACTCCCTTCATTTTAGATTAATATCTCCATTTAATTTTTCAAAATGAATTAATTAAATAAAGATATTAATCTAGGATAGAGGGAGCATGTCATAAATATATATTTAAATTAATAATTATATTTATATAAAATATACATATATATATATATGTATTATTTATATATAATTCTAAAATTATATTCGGGTTTGAGATCGAGCCAAGTATAGTCGAGCTCGAGTTTTATTCAAGCCAAGCCAAGTCCCCAGTTTTCTTGTTTTAGAAGACAGGCGTTGAACAAATGTATGCTCGAACTTGGCTCGAGCCAAACTTGATTTGAGTTGAGCCTAGTTCTAGCCAAGACAAGCCGAGCTAGGCCTACTCGACAAGTCGGCTCAGCTCATTAATTACCCTACCCTCTTCACCACTTAAAGTCCTATACCACTTAAAGTCCTATGATGTGTTGCCCATCTCCCAAACACCAACTCATCGCCAAATCCCAGCAAAGTTTATGTAGAAATTGTGATTTGGTATTGGTCCATGAAAGTCACTGCAGGGTAGGGTTGTTTTTTATAATTAAATTGGACTCCTGAATTTGTTATTGAAATATACCAAAAAACATGTTTGGCAGCATGAGCACACTGGAAAGCCATTGATGAAACGTGTTATGCATACATGGCTCCCTCCAAGGAATGTGCTTGATGATTCCCATCTAATTCGAATGCTCAGAAATACAGTGTTGAAATCTGTTTGAGCCTCTAAGATAAAATTATTGCTATCAGCCACATGCCGCCATCTTTTTGATGATTTTCATCTGAGGGTCATCTTTGTTTTATAACTTGTTTGGTGCATGAATGAAAGGGGATATTAAGCGTTAAATGTGATCCACCCAATTAAAGATCTATATGATTATATTTGTTTGTGAAAAGATTGAGTTGCTTTTGCATCCATATTGTTAAAACATTTTGATGTTTGAAAATTTGATGTTGGATGTTAATTTACGCTTTGGTTTGGGATGATAATATTAAATTTTGATGTCTTTATTTACATCATAAATCTTAGAATTAGGAGTTGTTTGCCAACCATGTTCTGTATCTTTTCTGAAAATAACAACTCTGCCAACCAGATTAAAACTTAAAATATTACAACTTCAAAATTGAGACAAAAATGCCCCAAAAAGGATTTAGGGTTCAACCGCAGCCAAACATGCTAAAAGATATTTTTCTTCTATTCTTTTGTTGCAATACGTAGAAATTTGGTATACGGCTAGAATATGAAATTACATTGCTCTAATTGAGACTCTAGTTGCCCCTACGTGAATCACTAACACCATGGTAATAAATTGGTGATAGCAGGCCAAGATGTCTTGATGTCTCACCTATAAGTTCACAACTTCCTATAATCGGAATTGGAACTTTTAATTTAAGTGTCTTAGCCAAGAATGAACAGCCACAAAAATACGGGGTTGATTACCTATTGAGGAGTTTGCTGGGTCTCTTGTAGCTAGCTACTGAGTAACCAGATTCGGGGGGCTGACCGACACCCGGTTGAACCACGTCAAAGTAGCAGAAAAGCAAGAAAGAAGAGGGGGGTAAAGCCTCACTGTTTACAACTCTCCTACGGCATCCAAGCTGGTAAGATGAATAGTGTAGAAACATACAAGGTACCATACATTAAAGATTTAAAGATTAGAGCATAATTGACCTGTCAAGCACAAAATCTCTTCAAAAAGTGACAACAGATATATGAGCAAAAGTCGCTAGCAACAAATATATTTTCTACCTTAAAATTAGCCGCTTTTAGTCTCTCAGTAATATATAACTTGCTGCCTAATCTTCTCTGCCACTCTTTCTTCCTTTCTTCTGCTTCTGTTTCAACTGAGTAAGACCTGCTGCAGTTATCTTTACATTGCCAACAATTGCAGCTACCAATTCTGGATCTGTACATGCTTTCATAAGTTCCTTTTCCCTGTTTGTAGCTTCCCCCATGTGGCTAAATAAATTCATAGCTGTTTTTGCACCTGCATTGCACATATTTAAGTTAGAAATTACCCAATTATCATCTGCACAGTACCCAAGGAACAACAATACATCAGCACAATAGACTCAAGATGTGCCACATTGACAAATCCACTTTCTGATCAGCCTATGCCTATATGAAAAAAGTGTCAAATGGGAGAAAACAAGCTACCCATTGATATAGGAACTTACTCTTTCATTTGTATTTTCACCACCAAAAAATCTATTGAACATTGATCTAGTAAGGTTTTTTACTTGAACAAAAAAAATTAAATAAAGAGAACTACTATAGAAAGTAAGTGCAAGCAATTAATGAAAAAAAGATATAATCAGACACAATCATAAGGCATGATGTCCATCAAAACCTATCCTAAGCAGTAGCACTCGAAAACAAGTTGTCACTAGCTTTCTACAGAGTGTTCATTTATTTCAAATTAACAGTCTTAAACGAAGGTTGACTTGGTCATACTCGAAAATGCTCAATATATAAGCCAATTTTTTTTTCCTGACAAAAGGCCGCAAACATATAAAAGTCTTGAATCATAAGCATGATTTAACAGTAAATTTTGACATGAGAATATGTAAGTACCTTTTCCTTTCTTAGCAGTCCCTGGAGTAATCTTCACTCGGTACTTGTATGTTTGTAAGGCATTATATGGACCACAAACGGGCACTGCATAATGTAGGATGTCATTTGGAAGTGGATTTCCAGTCAAGTAATCTAATTCATTCATCTTCAGTTTTTCTTCTTCTGCTATCTCATGAACGTCATCTTCCTCCAGCGCCAGTTTATCCATTTCAGAAAGGTTGTCCAAATCAGCATCAGAAATGGTGTCCGAAACAATCCTATTTCTCTTACCATCAAGATGTTCTTGACAATCACGAGAGAGATGCCCCACCTTTTTACATTTGTAGCATACTCTCAAAGAACCATCTGGTCCAGCCAAGTCAAGAATAAATATAAATTACGTAAACATGTTAACAGAAAATTTTGTCAAAAGTATTAATGGAAAATGTAAAAAAAAAATATTGAAGAAAATAATGAAGAATTTTGACAGATGTGGTTCGAAGATATACCACTGCAACAAAACATACCAAACAATTCCAGGAAGCTATGATAAATTTCTTTCAAAAAAATGAAACTAATAAACGGTTTACCAGAAGATGGATTGGTGGAATTGTCACTCGCTGCAATTTTCTCGTGTGACACATCTTCAGTTAATGGTGCCTTACCTGCAGACTACAAGATTAAAAAAAGTATGGGAAGAACAACGTCAGCAAGGGTGACAAGTAACTCAGTCTTTTAGAATATACAAAGGCGTTTGTCAACATCTACTTACAGCCAGCAAAGCCATTCGAATGTTCCTTTCTTCCCAATCCTGTTGCGCATATTTTTCTTTTATCTTCTTTAGCTTTCCCTTTTGTCCACGAGCAACCTTTCCACCAGATAGTTTTGCTTTGTCAACATTTTTATTGGACTGTTCACTTAGAGACTTATTTTTGCTGGAAGCTTCTTTCTCATATGCAGCAGAGGCATTAACACCATCACCGTTCTGCCCTTTCTTCTGTTTTCTCCTTACTGCCTTTGAGATGTACGGCTTATCTCTAAATGCAGTAATTACTCCCTCGGGTTCACAATTCTCTTTTGAATCCATTTGCAGCATATTAATCTGAGTACTTTCCTGGGTCACTTTGGCGGAGCCGATCTCAAGAGCACGATCAATAAGATTTTCAAGCTGGGAGTCCACTTGTGAAGAATTTCCCTCTCTATCAGTAAAACTGTCGGGCCTGTTCCCAGTAGGGTCATTGTAGTCAAGTAAATTTGAATCCTTGGCAGAATCATATTGATGGTTGCCATCTGATCCACATGTTCTCTGCAGCACTCCAACTTTATCCATAACATCAACGGTTGTTTCGTTTTCTGACTCCACATCAATTTGCACACCAAGTACACTTTCTTCCAAGTCCGCAGGGGTGCCATCATCCTCACCTCTTACCCTTCTTTCATTTAAATGAGACCCAAGGGATGATTCATCCAAGCGAAAGAGCAGTCCAAAACCCATAACAAGAGGGTGTGGAGGAAGAAAGTTTTTTTTGCCACGAATCATGAAACTCCCTACAGTTAAGTATTCTCCTGTAGGAGCCGTCTTACTAACTTGATGAGGATATACCCACCAGGCACTTGTAACAATCTTGGAATCCCATGCCTGGCTGTGGCAGACCTAAGACATTCAAAGACAAATACAAGCTAACTTCAAATAGCTACTCGATCATATGAGCTGCTAATTCAATAGAGATAATGTATTACAAATCAGACAGCAAACTTACAGTGAAACATCCTGCCTGATTCAACGTGAGAGGAGGTATGACATTCTCTGGATTGTGGTTCTTGATCACAGTACTCGAAGCACCGTGAAGGTCCGCATGCACATACCTGATTTATATCCAAAACGTGTTTGATCAGCATAATTAGAGATAGCCAGCAATAATTCTTCTTCGCAAAAGAATTGAAATAAACAATTTGGAGTGATACACAGGCTTTAAAAACTAATCCATTTGATGGAAAGCATCACTCACAAGTCTCCTTTATCCATATATCGTTTAACTATCATCTCATTTTGCTGGGCATCACGACCACTAATAACCAAATAATTTTCGCTGCTGATAAACCAATTGAATTTCTCAAACCAGTGAACCTTGCGCATATGTGTAATTGCAGCCACCACTTTTTCCTGTAAACATTAAATAAAGCTGGAAAACTAGCCTTTAGTATAAAAAAACTAGCCGGTCCCAGAGGTAGCTTTCTAGAAGCAGATAGGGTAAAGGCCCCTTAATGCACATAAACATTTTGGTCTTTCATGCACATAAACATTTTTTTAGGTAGGCAATATAATACTCATATTGAGCACCTGAGAGAGTTGTAAGCGTGTCTTTTTTTCAGCTGCTTTAAATGCCTTCTCATGCGCTGTGACCGTCTTTTCCTGTTTGCTCTCTTGTCGTTTCTTTAATTCATACCAGCGGCAAGCATTGGCATGTGCTGAGAGTGCTAAATCAACTTCTACCTGTGGGAAGAAAAAAACAGATATAAATTGGCAATAACTCAAACAATAGATAGATATGTATATGTATAATATTATGGCCACATGAGACAACCTATAGATAGCATGCATTAAGTATCGTGTTCAGTGGTCACTCTCCCTGTAGAAGCAGCAAAACTCTCTCTCTCCCTGTAAAGGCTGCAAAACATGCTTCTAAGGTTACTCTACCTGAGAAACCAGCAACCAAATTCCCTGATTGCCCTATAATGAGAACAATCCCTCTAACAATCAAACAGTAAAAATCTCTCTCTCTCTCTCTCTCTCTCTCTCTCTCTCTCTCTCTCTCTCTCTCTCTCTCTCTCTCTCTCTCTCTCTCCTTCAACACGTATAAATGTCCCCGCTCTTCAACACATATAAATGTCCCCAACATATTCGTGTGTCCCTCTCTCATACACAGCCCCTCTGCTTCGCTCTTCAACACGTATAAATGTCCCCAACGTATTCGTGTGTGCATGTGCGTGTGACTTGTAAATGAGAAGAAGTGTGCGTGTGTCCCCAACATATTGGTTTCTGCTCAATAGGACGGGAATGGGGTTCACTGATCAGGGCAACTCTGATTGGCCCTGACCAATGGGCCCCACCCCCAGCTTGTCGAGCAGCTTGTCTGCTTGACTGCCAAATAAAAATACAATAAATTTACAAAAACTTTTTCGATATAACAGCCTCATTTCACAAAGAGCTCTTAAATTAACACATGCAGCCTTCGTGCACATATAAATCAATTGTGTTTGTGATATATGTATTATCTGCTAGTTCATTTTTTAGCACAATGGTCAATTTTGATCTAACCCAAGTAATCCATTAACTAACTTTAAATTCGGTGATTTCAGCAGCTACCTTTTCAGCAGGACGTGTCTTTTCATCATCATCCATGTCATCAAGGTTGTTGCTCAACAGTAAAATTATACAGTTTCTCTCAAGATGAAGCTTATCAATTAACCCTGCCACAGGATTCCCAGATTTCCTCTCTTCCTTCACCATTCGAGCTAAGTCTTCCCAGTCCATACCATTAGCAAGGGCCACTCGAACAGCTATTATAGCTGCATCTACATCTTCAAGGTTGTATTCAATCAATTCTGCCATTGTTGTGCAGCGATCAACCTCTTTCCTGAGAGTATGTACACGATTTTCCTGAATCAAGAGACACTCACCTTACAAAAATGTGCTACAGAAAACCAGTCTTTGTAGGAGATACAAGTATATAAATTCATGGAAGATAACCAGAAAATCATAACTTTTTCAGATTTTCCCTGAAAAGCAACTCAGATTCAAAAGTGGTACTCAAACAACTATAGTAAATCGTAATTTTTGAACAAATATTAAAGTAGTTGCATTCAGATTCTTCCAAGAAAAATGCCAAAACAGAAACCTGATCCATGCGTATCTTATTCAGTTTTTGGATGGCAGTTCCCTCCTTTGCCACTTGTTGCTGTTCTGCTCTTTGGCTTTCAATCTTACTGTAGAATTCATCTAATACTGAATCAAATGTCTCAAATTTCACAAACTCTCTTGACTTGAACTGGTTAAGTAAAATGGGACAGAACTCATCGTAGACCTAGATACAAAAGAATCAAAGAACAATCAAAATAAAGTTCATAAAATTATACTTTCAGTCTCTACTTCTAGGGAAAAAATAATAGCCACACAAACAGGAACTGAAAAGTTGCACTTGCACAACCAATGAGGGTTAACTAATCAAAGGATCAGCTTCGAAGATCAATTCAGGCTGCCGGATGTGAGTAGAGGGCAGTTTAAAGACACAACTGCATGAATTGAAATGCATTTATTTGAATGACCAAAATATAAAGAATACAAGACATGCAAACCCACCTGATACGATCTTCCTTCTTCATGTGATAATTTTTCCTTTTTTCCTGAGGTCTTATTCTGCATTAGTATATAACCTTCAGGAATCTTCTCACCATAGATGATGTCTGACAGCCAGTCTTCAAATTTTGCAATAGCATCAGCCAACAATTGTATCGTCTCATTATTTATATTCCAATCGCTTCTATCACCAAGCTTCATATTTGGATGCAAGCCCGCGTCCAAAATCATATGCTCTGAGAGTGCAGGTCCATATTCCAAAGCTTCCCCAAGAAGAGTTTTCAATGTAAGTTTCTTGCCCTTCCCACACTCATCAGCTTCTTTATTTGTACCAGACTCAGGCTCCATAGCAGAAGAAAGCGCATTTTGTAATTTGGAAATTGTTGTCCTCTGGAAAATACGGCAAGCTTCAATTGGATAGCGATGGCGTGACATGATAGCTAATCCTTTGTCATCATCCCTGTTATTGTCAAGCATGTAGTTAAAACCAAGCCAGCCTTATCTTCCAGAATTCTCAAGGAAACAATTATGTTCACAATTTAGACTGATGGACAGTGTCAGCCAAATACTCCAAGCAGGGTATATTGGAGCACAAAGAAAACCAAAAATGTAAAATATGTAGGTAATCAACCAGATGAAAATAATGTCACGAAGCATACATTACATACAGAGCCATATCATCCCCAAAATAAATTTCAATTCTCTTTCTACAAGCAAACACCGTCCACTCTTGAATGCCTATTTCATCAGATTCTAGCTTAATAGAATGTAAAGTGCAGATTATGAGATGGAGAATACACACACACAAGCAGATGCTAACCTGTGTGACCGAAGAAGGGTCATCACTGTGAAATCAGAATCGGTAAGCAGTATATTCCCTTGTGCATAGAGTTCCAGGATAACGTAATGAGCACTAGCACCCAATCCAAACTGAAAGCTAACTATCTGTTGATAAGAAATAAATGACGTAAAAAAATTGTACACGTACAAAAAATATGAATAATTTAAGAAAAATGAAGAGAATCCAGGTAATCTAAACAAGGGGGAACATGTTTTTTTTCAACAAACACATAAAGACCCTTGATTCTGGAAGAACACATTATGTTCCAGCCGCCCCTAATAAGAAAAGCAGAAAAAGAAAACAACCAAATGGGACATACGCGGTCATATCCAAGTTGCCGGACATCCTCAAGCCTTTTGGTGCGAATGTGCTTCCTCAATTTAAGAGTAAACCCAGAAGGAGTCGTGCTTTTATCCCTGACAAAGAAACAGATAATATATTACCAAAAACTAACTGGTATTGAACAGGATAGAGTTACCAGAAGAACGCGCAAATATAATCAGATAATCGGAAGACCCTAAACCTGACATATGCCGTGGTGTGCAACCTGACACCACTTTCCATGAGCAGCAACACCTTTTCACTCTCCCCGGATTCAGTGACTCCACTACTCTTCATAAGCTTGAACATGTATGTCTGCAGAAACAACCAAATCGAAACCCATCAAAGCTGTCTAAGGAATTCTACAAACACGATTACAGTATTTTTTGTCTCATCGCCATCGGATTTCAATTGAAAGAAAGAGAGAGGAAAGAAAGGATGAGAAACCTTGGGAGTGAGATCGTAGACGTTGGAGCAGCGCATTCCAATCAGCCGACGCAAGCACTTGACCTCCGCGGCCACATCGGCCGTGTTCATCCGTACTTTCACCATTTTAGCTCCCTCCAAATTCTTCTTCTTTCTTGTCAGTAAGTCACAATCCGACACAAAAAGCACAAAACTATCTTCCCAAGGGAGAGGAGAAAATGACTCTTCGAAGAGAGATAGAGGAGAAGGAAGAAGAGACGGCTGCCGCCTGAGCCGCTACACCCGCCCTTCCGCCCGCCCCCTTTTGTCCGTCGGCCAGGGGACCCAGAGGAGGGCGTAGAATCCGTGTGGGTCGGTCCCGCCTTTGGTTCCCGGCTTTACCCTCATCAATGGGGAACCGCCACCAGCCCCGCTGACTCTATCGGGGGCGATGCAAATCCCTCTGCATTTTAGCGAGAGTAGACCCACGGACCATCATCATTTTGCCGAGTCGGTTCGGAATTGGTAACCACCCCACCGGGGACTTGGGGACTTGAGACCGGCATCACCCGCTGCTCCTCGGCTTGGCCCATCACCTAAGTATTGGGAATAAGGCCGGGTTGGGTTGGCCGGGTCACTTTTATTAAACAGATTAAAAATATAAACCCTAATCATACTTAGGCCATAATTATTTCTTATTAACTTTGTATATTATACCTTATTTTTATAGGTGTCAAATACAGAAAAAACTTAGATGTATTATAATATTTTAAATAAATATGAAACACTTTTTTGTGTTATTTGAGAAAGTGAGAGTTAAAAGAAAACATTGTGACATTATAAGATGTGTAAAACCATAAAAATCGTTACTAATGGACTATCAAATAAAAAAAAATTAAGAGAAAAATAAATTCTAAGAAAGTATCTTTCCAATCTTCTCTATATGGGTCATTACACTATTAAATAACAATGTTGAAGTTAGGTTTCACATGTAAATCTCGACTTAACCCTATTTTTAAGACATGTAGAATTTTATAAGAAGGATTTATGGGGTGGGCTTAGGGACAAACAAGTTATTCAAATCATGCACTTCTCTATTTGGTAATTTTAGGATATAAAAAGACAAAACAAGTTGAGACACTTTTATAAAAATGACCTTTTTCACTCCGCCCTCTTCTCCCTTCTCCTTCAACCATTATTGTCTCTTCATTTTGGGTTCCCTACCTCCTTAGCTCCCAGCCTCCTCTCCTCTTCCGCCCACCATCACTTCCTTCTTTGCACAATGCCTCCTCCTCTAGCATGCATTGCTCTCTCCCCTCTCCCTCCTCCCCTTCTCCCTCCTCCTCCCCTTCTCCCTCTGTCGCCTTCTCCTCTAGTTGATGTCATCGACTCCTCTATATCATTGTTGCCTTTGCATGTCACCGTTGCAACCTTTACACGTCATCGTCACCACCACCTCTACATGTCATTCTGCTTCCTCCTCTTGTGTCGTTGATTCCTCCACCTCCCTCTTCTCTCCCTATCCACCTCCACCCCCACTACTTTCTCCTCTGCCCCCACTGCCTCCTCTACTCACATTGTTGCCTCCTTCTCTGCGTATTGCTCTCCCCTCTTCCTCCCTCCTCCCCCTTCTCCAACTATATGCTGCCAACTAAGTTGTGATGAAGTCCTCGAGGGTTTGAGCACATGCACCAAACATTGCTTCAAGCATGCTTAGACACATGAAACATATATTCATTAAATTGCAAATGCCCATGGAACTAATTTAATGAACTAGCGCTTCACATAAATTCAATATATCTTAAATAAACATCTAGTAATTATTAAACCCTCTATCAAGATAATCAAACCATCAAGCACAAACAAACCAAACCAAACACTCCAATATAGTGTGGACAACCCCAACTAGGGTAAAAAACCACGAGATCTCTCTTGGCCACTTAATATATGCACCATAGAATATAGTTTAGAGTACAAGTATCACTTTTCCATAGCACAATCACAATCCAATGACTCTACTTGATGATCTAGATTCCAATTATATGCAAGACCCATCTCCATGGAACATCCATTGTCTTCTATCCATTCACCAATGCTTGTTCAACCTTGGATATCTACCAAGGAACAAGAATGAATTACTTATCCAAAATGAACCAACCAAAAAAGTTGTGAAAAGATCAAGTTTTTAATCTAGGGTTTAGAGTCTCTCTCATAAACAATCCTCAACTAATCATGAATGATCTCACAGGAGCATTGATGAATCAAGCATGATAAAAATCAATAAACACTCACTTAAAAATATGAGAAAATCATCATATAGAAGATTATAGATAGAAACTCTCTAGACTTGAAACTAGGGCTCCTATGCAATATGAAGAACTCCTCTATCTTAGGTTGTCACTAAACACAAGTATTTAAATAATAAGGAGGTTTCAAATATTTTGCCTCATTAGGAATCAAAGCAAACTAAATCAGGAATTTCCCCCCAAGGGAGACCGAAATAAGAGATTTTGATGGATAATAGAGGATCGATCAGACAAAAGTTACTAGAACCTACTTAGACCAAGGGAGTTTGATCAGTTGACAAATTGACCTCCTAAAAATTATCTTGTGTTGTAGACTTAATTTTGACTCTTTCTGACTTCATAAATCTAAAATAGGATCTAGAAAGAATAGAAAAAAGCTTATAAAGATATTCAATAGCATATATACCTAAGATTTTAAGCAATTTAGGTGAAACCTTTACAAGGGCTTGACTTGACTTTAATTCAATCTTCCAATTCCATTGTTGATCTTAGTCACTTAGACAACCCTTAAAATTCTAAGTTACAGAGTAAGTTCACCTAAGTACACATAACTAGTACTTTTGTCATGGAATTAGACAGTACAAAACGTGTTATTCCCTTGCAATCTCCCCCTTTAGCAATTCCAGTGACAAAGCAATTTACATTGTTTTACAACTCAAAATATAATTCAAGAACAACTTGAAATTTCAACAACTCGCACTATAACACTTCTTGTCGTGAAAATTTTGAATCTTGTCTTAAAACTCCTCCTTAATACATTGTCAGAAATCACATGCACTACAAAAACAACAAACCATAGCATGTGAAATGGTGAATATGTACAATGTTGTTCTCCCCCTTTTTGTCACAAATTGTTTGTTAGAATATATGGGTATATGTCTTGTAATTAGCTTTATTTCAATAATCAAAACTACATCCAAAAGAGTATATGTTTTAAGACTTAGGAATCTGATAGGGATTATAATGTGATCAAAGTCAGAATTAGAATTAATTGACTCAAAAAGAGGAGCTGACGAGTTCTAGTTTTCAAGGTGGAAGATGTAACATCACATGTTCCGATTACACCTAAACCAAGGGGTTAAGGATAATTATGTACTTAAGTTAAATTTTAAGGTGTTTCAAGGGATGAAATCCCAGTGTATGCAATTATGCATAATGCACGAATTAACAAGTAACGAATAAAAGAATACGGGAAACGGAGGCCAGGAGTAAAAGTTATGACCTCGGGAAGCATGCCACATGAGCGAGACCCACTTAAAAAGTGTTGGATAACCTATTCATATAGGATCTAGTTTCAAAGGTCTCATCAATATAAGTCCATCGGTACTAAGAACGCGTGATTCCAACTTCGGGACAAGAAGTTATGGTGTTTTGAAGTTGGAATTGTATTTGAGTAAAATAATAATAAAATATTGAAGAAAAAATAGAATAGATGACATCAGCCGGAGCCAAGCCACCCATGCGCCGTTGCATGATCATGGCCATCTACGTGATGTGGCCAAATGAGCACGCCACACATGACAAGCATATGTGAGCGTCTGCCTCTTTCTGACATACGCTCGCACACCTTCCCCTATAAATTCTTATGTTAGCATTGTCTGGCATTTCAACAGTCAGTTAAAGATTTTGGTTTCATTGAATAGAACTTGGCCCAATCACTCTTTAATTGGTCTGCCATCTTCATGCATTTGACTGCTCTTTCTTACTTAATTATGCAAATGTGTTGATTTGGCAATATTTTCATGGAAATTATGATTGTGAACCTGGAGATGAAGAAATAGCTGCATTCATACCTTTTTTCAAACAGTTACTTTTTTCTTTTTCAGCTACGTATGTGTTTACCAGTTATTAATTGTAAGTTCCTTTTTTCATCTACATTTTTCTAGCTATATGCTATTAACATCAGATATTTACAAGTGTAATGTAACTCAAATCGTATTGCAATTTTGAGAATTTATGATGGTGACATGTAATTGATGAGTGCAGCATTTTGTTATGGCTGGTGAGCTTGATTTTGCTCTCTTCAGGGTTTAGGGTTTAGGGTTTAGGGTTTAGCATTTTTCTTTTAAAATCTGCTTCATGGTGGCTCTATGAAATCTTGCTAATCACATATGTTGGTTTACAAGAAGGTCTGCGGGTTGTCTTTTGGAAGATCTACAAGTAAGTTAATATTCTGATTTCTGCATGCTAGTCATTAAGAAGAGCAGAACATTGTTAGTTGCATGCTAGTCATCAAGAAGAGCATAACATTGTTAGTTGCATGCTAGTCAATCTTAAAAATCAGTGAGGGTTAGCAAGAGGGTGAAATTTTCAAGCTTCCTTCAGAAAAGATTAAATATTCCACTCTGTATGATTTTTTGTATCTTTTGTATGTTATTTTCGAAAATTAATTGCATGGTTCTAGCGAAGGATGTTGGAAGAGATTTTGGATGCATTTGCTGTTAGAATTTCAAATCCTCGCCTCTATCTAACAGACAAAGTGCAAATTGCTCTTGGTAAGCTTTGACAGGCTTTTGTGGTTGCCTACTATCTTTGCAGAACCAGCTTAAAGTCAATGGCATATGTTTGTTTTCTCTAATTAGTTGTGAGGCTTAGCTTTTTATATCCCAAAGCCTTTCTTTTAAATCTGGCATACTGTGGTTTGGGTCATGTTGTGACTCATGCAGTTTTTTTTCTGTCTGAGCATCTTAACCCCTACATTTGGCCGAGCAACATTTTATGTAGGCAAAGTGTTCAACCATGCCATTTTTCCTTGTCTGTGGTAAGTACCGAGGCTCTTTGCTCACTGTACATTTGTTTCATGTTTTTTTTTCTATTGGAAAAAATGCCTGTTGATCTATAGTATGTTGCTTTATTGTCCAACTTAGCACGAATTTCTCACTACACACATTGATATGAATGCTATATGTAGTTTCAGCATTGATATTTTTGTCATTTGGCCCTTGGGTTTATGTCAATTGATCCACTTATATTTTTTATAAATACTTTCATACTTTAGAACTGAGAGCATATATAGAAGTTTAGCTACACCTTGTTATATTTTTTAATCTCTGAAAATGTACCTTGTATTTTTTTTCTGAATCATTGGCATAACTTGAGAAAGGCAGAGAGCATTTGGGGTCTTGAGGGTACTATTAGTGAGCATTTTTTGAATGTATTCATTTATTTTAACTGTGGACTGGGAAATGCATATGTAAACAAGATTTTTGTGGTCAATTGAGATATTTATTCACCTCTCTGTTTACTAGTTCTTTGTTCAGTCAGGTCCACCTCCTTTGCGGTATGAAAATTATGGTACTTTCTATAGTCAGATCATTTTCATACTTTAGAATTGAGAGCTTATATAGAAGTTTAGCTACACCATTTTCATACTTTAGAATTGAGAGCTTACATAGAAGTTTAGCTACACCTTGTTATATTTTTTAATCTCTGAAAATGTACTTGTTTAAGATGATTTCTTTTCTATATTAAAAAACAAAAATGTTGTCACTGAAAGTTGAATGTGGACAGATAATTAAGTGTAACTGCATTTTTCTGAATCATTGGCATAACTTGAGAAAGGTAGAGAGCACTTGGGGTCTTACAACATTTATCTTTCTCTCTCACACATTATGGGTAATGTTCTAGTCCTTTTTATATATATATATATATATATATATATATATATATATATAGAATTGATTATATATAGTATGATGTTTGTTCTGGTAGATCTCGGAGGAGCTTTTGTTTTATATAAATTTTTGGTTCATGTTTTGCAAAATTGCAGCTTTAAGGAACTTGAAAAGTTGGGACCCAAGAAAGATTATTATTACCTGGTCTGTGAAAGATGTTGTTCAGATTTTAATGGATGACAACCTTGTTTTAAAAGACAAGATTGGCACATCTGTGAGTATCTCCTTTAAGTTAAGTTAAGAGTAATGAAAACTTAACGCTGACTTGCTAAGTTAATGAATCGACTGCCTTTGACATGCGGTTAATATCTAACCTACTTGGGATATGTCGACTCTAATAAAGTCTCTTAATATCTCATTTGAGCAGGGAGGCCTCAAGTTCAGCCATGGAGTGGGCTCAAAGAAGCAAATACTTTCATCTTGTTTCAAGAGGAGTTGAACGGGATGGCTGGAAATTTGTGCTTCTAGCTCGTTTTTCTCCGTTACCTTCTTATGTCATAAATTATGCATTAGCTGCAACTAAAGTGCGATTTCTTGTCGACTTCCTGTTCCCTACAGTTATTGGGTGTCTTCCCTTGATCCTGCAAAACATTTCTATTGGCAGCATGGCCAGTGCTGCTGTAGCTTCTACCACTGGTTCTCATAAATCTCAGATTTTGTCTTACATCTTTCCTTTACTTGGAATCGCATCCAGCATTTTGATTTCCTTGAGGATCAAGAAATATTCTTCTGAGATCACTACAGTTGGGGAGCTTTATTCCCACGAGTCCACCTCAAAGAGAAAAGAAGGCCCTACTAAGAGACATAAGTTTTCTGTTGCCAAAAAAAAAAAAAGGTATTAGTTATATAAAAAGAAAAGAAACGGAAACATTAAATTCAAAAATTTTCAAAATTTATGTTTTTATTTTTCTGTCATTGGCATACCGTCTATATGTCTGCTTGTAACACAGTCTTACTTCTAATTGGATGATTACATGCTTCTAATGTCTTTGGTTCTCTGGTTTTGTGGAAGTGTTTCTCCTGCCGTGTGTCTATAGATATTTCTCAGTCAATGTCATATTTTTAACTAATATTTGCTGCCCTTTTTGAGATAAATTTCTTTCAATTTAGCTATAAGTCATCTTGTCCGGTTTAAGATCTTCCTGTAAATTTGCGCAGAACAATGAATTGCACATTACATGAATCCTGATCTAAATAGTGACTCATTTTTATATGAGTACGTGTAGCAAGACAATAATGCTCTGTTGAGGTTTTACCAGACTGCATTTTGATCAATGTAAGTTTCAAATATTTCTAGTTCACACAAATTATCAATTGTATGTGTCGAGGTGAAAAAAGCTTGGATGTGAGAAGAGGACTAAAAGAAAGAGACCATATTTTTGAAGCTGTTACTGCATCACTGCAATTGAGGATGTGTTATTGTTTGCTTGTTATAATAATTTCATTTTTCTGACAAAAACTAGATAAGTGAAGATGGAAGTTTTTGTTTCCATCTCCTTTTTTGATATGACCTATGCTCGACAGCCTGCTATGACAGAAGAACATCCTTATAACTACGTCTACATCACCAGTTCTCCCTACGAGGTCCTTCCCCAGGCCCTGTGTATGAATTGATAAAACTGAGCCATGCACGAGCAATTACAAGTATCCTAAGCTTGTGGATGACATGCTCATGATCAGATGGTGGCCAAAATATTTGGCTGTGTAGTACCATCCTGTTATTCCCAAGCGCTCAAGTTATTCAAGGTTACTCCTAGATATGCAATTGTCAGGTTCACTGGCTCGATATTGGTTGTTGTAGATATACCATGTTCCATGGTGCGTGTGTATGTTTTGACTATGGGGTGGACATGGCTGTGAGGAGGTTGCCTGGTCTATAAACTTTGGTATCTTCCATGCTTAAAATGCTGCCACTGGTGTTACGGTTTCTCATGATCTGATGGATAATTTGGTTCAGCAGGTACATTCTGTCATATTTGGCTTGACTGTTAAATTCCTTTTTCTTTGCACTTAAATCACCTGTGCAACGTAAGCACTGTTAACTCAGTAATTTGTTGCATTTCTCACGATCAATCTCCCCCCTCCATATACAATATGGTTGTATTAGGATGGCTTTCACTAACTTGTTTGTGCCGCAGTCACCTTCCATGAACAAAATTGACGATTTTTTAGGAAGGTGCAGGATATCTGTTTGTGGCTTTGTGGGTGGCATTGTAATGGACCATCATCATATGGTTTTTGTTCAAATTTCGTAACCCTCCTCTCTATCTAGTGGCTCGTGGTCCTTCCGTTGGAAATTCTCATCTCTGTGTGATATGATTATATGACGCCCAGGACCTTGCCATTGTGTCCACAAGGAGGTCCGAAGATGACTATAACCTCATAGGCTCCGTATAATATGTTCCCATTGTGACATGTAATTCCGTTCCTCAAAACCCAGAATTCCACAGGGCCAGGTGAGAGGTTGCACCTCGTGATAATGGTAACAAATCTCGTGGCTCCTCATCTTGAACATCCTCTTCCAATTAGTGAAGCCTCAAATAGAGAGATTTTAGGGTGCTATGTATTTATGAGCTACCATGTGAGAAGTTGTATGCTGCTAGTTAACTATTCATAGGAGGAGCCCAACTCGGAAACTTATCTAAGGTAGTGGGAAGTGAAAGTAGTTTTGGAAACTATATCCCCGGAGTGTCAAAATTTGCATACAACAGTTAGCTATGTTTAGGTGGCTTAAACTACTTTCTAGAAGTAAACTACTTTCTAGAAGTAAAATCCGGAAAATGCTTTGCTTTTGAAGTGGTCTGAAATTACCTCCTGAATTGCTTTTACCTCAAGACTCACTGCCACCTCCTCAACCGCGCTACTTTGTAAATCACATATCCAGGTATTGATGAATTTCTTGACTATTTATGTTTCTTAACACAACCCTTGTAGGAGGGCTAAGCGGTAGAGGAGGAAATGATGGAATCATTTATACCATGAGAATGTCAAGCAAGTGTTGTAGCATTCAGCTATGGCTACAGAGCTGGTGGAGGTCCCTGGCCGTCAGATCATGGCCAGGGGCATCTTCTGGCCATGATTTGACACCGATGGCTCCAGCTCACTGGCCAGATCATAGGATAACAAACCGGCCACTTGAAAACACAACTCTGTTGACTGTTTCCAGAGTTTTGTTTTTTCATCAAGCTATTAGGTCATGTTATCAATGCAACCTATAGTAAAAAGACATGTTATTGATAACATGACAGATAACAATTTAGTATTATAACGAAAATGCTGAGGTGAAACTACGTGTTATCGATAACGCAACATATTATATTATCATATTATCTTCAAAACACATTTTTGAATAGTCGTGTTATCAATAAAAGTTGTGTATGATTTTTCATATATATACTAATACGACTCATTATATGAATTTTGCATAAAAAAGGAACCCAAAGCTAACTCCCCAAAGAAAAAGAAAGTGATCCCAAGGTTGAATGCACCATTATCACTAGTTTTTTGAAGAAAATCAATGAGGAAATGATGCAAGCCTAGGAAGAGCCACCTAAGCAAGTCAAGCTGAAGATTAAGAAAAGAATATATTTTAATGTCGGACATATCACATCCTTCTACCACCTGTACATAGGCGCACGAGGTACACAGTGACAAATCCACTGGCAAAGGCATGGAAGGAGGCAAATGAAGGGGTAGCCCCGGTTTGTCATACAAAGCTACACAGTAGCTTTCGGTCATGAAGCTCAGTACAACAATGAAGCGGGAGGCAGAGGAGGTGAGGCATGGGGATGAAGTTATGTTGGCAGCCATCCCTACAACGCACATTATCTCTTAACATGTTCCAAAGTCTCCTCCAGGGCTTGCTGATCAAGCATTTGTGGAGGCCTCCAACTTGGCCACCATATCAGATACTCCTAAGGTAGTTGATGAGGTCCTAATACAAAGATTAGAAGCATTATAGACATCCAAAAGCATGTGCAGCAGCATGAGTGGAAGGAGAAGATGCCCATGGAACTAGGGAACTACCTTGATCTCCAACAAAAGTTCACATGGAGGTCCTACATGGTGAAGATCAAGAGACAATAAAAAAGTTTATGACCCACCCACACCAATAAAGGCCTATGACAATGCTTCTTCATACCGACTATGTTTCTCTGCATCATTAGGAGTACATAATGAATGAGGTATGCATACGTTCATGTTATGGGTTGTGTTATCGAAAACGCGATTTATAATTATCATGTATTCCATATCACAATATTTGAAATCACGTGACGATCGCATTTCTTAATTATGTTTTTTAATAATGGATAGTTTACTTTGTGTTTTCTTAGACACACAACATATTTGTGTATTGTGTTTTCATTTACACGACTTATCATTTATCATGTTATCAATAACACAATAAATATTTTTGGATGATATTAGGTTTAGGCGTGTTCTTCGAGCTCCTTGATGGACGTGACTTGAGGTCGCCCGGAGTGTATCCGAACCATTTTTTTTTAGAAATTTTATCATACAAGACTACTACAACATTGAGATACATCTTGACAAGGTGGAGGTTCAACCCAAAATCATCAACAACCTCATGAGGTATCTTAATGCAAACACTAAGAGTGCTTTCATTCCTATATGCATCACTTGCCATTTTTGTGTTCTCATTGCCCGACACAAAGAGAAGAGGTTCAAGTGGTATAATGTATAATCCACTAAAGAGTGACCATAGTCACCACTTTGCCGAGGTTGATAAGATTAGAATCCATGTTGTCATAGGCATAGAGAAGATCTTGAAGATAAAGGGTGAGACAAAGTGGTCTCTGTAAAAAATCTCTAGATGGCCATATCAAGAGGCAAATGAAACTACAGGGTCTTGCGAAGCTGGTGGCGAGAGTCCAACCCGAATTCATGCAAGTTGAGATCACCATGTTGGTGAGTCCACATATATGTGCGTGTATTTTGTGTTGGAAAATTGAGCAGGAGTTCGATGCTTCTTTTGATGAGTTATGATTATTTTTTCAGTATATAATATGACAAGTTTGGGTGTATATTTTCTAAATATTTTATTTACAAAAAATGCATCATTTTTTCTGCTATTATTCCCCTCAAAATTTCTTTGTTACATTGTACAAGTAGTTTCAAAAAATTTCTGTTACATTTAGTGCATGCCATGTCATTATCATATAATTGGTAACACATAATCTCTTTGATCATGTTATGAGCAATATACATTGATCAATAATTGTGTTATCAACAACGCAAACTCTATTTAGGTCATGTTATCAATAATATGATAGACATATACTATAGTATATTAACATGACATACATCAAAAAGCATATTTATAAGAATACGACTATAAAAGTATGAGAATGACATTTTATCCATTCAAGTAAAAAATAGGGGTAGATAAGAAAACCCCTATCGATGTTCTCCGTCCTTAGGTTGCTTTCCTACTCTTTTTTTTTTGCTTCGCCTTCGGCTTGTACTTGGACCAACAATGACATTTGGATGGTCATCTTGTACGTTGCTGGAATATTTATGATTGTTACCCAACTGGCCACATGCTCTACATTTGAATGGGGCTTTAACCTTGGGTTGTGACAATATTAAGTTTTTCCTTGGATGCCCCCTCTGCTTGAGTGGGATTGGTGGGTTGAATGTAGGTAGAATTCTAGTTGGTCCCCACTGGTGCTTGTCCATTATTGGGAATAATGCTTCCTGATGTGTCATTTTATATATGTTTGTGGAGTTCCATTTTTTGTAGTAATTAGACCTAAAAGTGTCTATGATCAATTGCTGCAATTGCATATTTACACAATAGCCTCATATGCTAAAACTTTCCATATGTGTAGCTATATTCAACTAGATTCACTATATCCTATTGAAGGAATATCGTGTTAATGAAAACATGATTCTTGACATTATAGTGTTTTCGAAAACACGACCCAACAACACAACTAGTATGCTCACAACTATCGTGATATTTAAACACATGAACACACGTTATTGTGGATAATGTATGATCATACACACGACATTATTTACATTTTACCTGGTGATATAGTGAGTGTATCGGGAATTCATACAATGATACTGACAATACATGAACATGTCTTGCTTCTTTTCTTCTACTTTCGTCGTATTTACAAGCAAATGGGGTTAACTATTCAATCATATTTTGGCCATCTGTTCAATGTTTCTAAAGAAGTGCAACTGTGTGTTCCCTTGTATGCTCAATTAAGTGAGTAATAGGCATTGACCTGGATTTTTTGAACATTGCATTTGCACTTTTAGACCTATATGATTGGAGTGTTTCATATTGTTTGCCTGAAAATACTACATTGGCCCAATGCTCTATACCTATCTTCTCCAGCCAAGCAAATGCCTTAGAATTATGTTCTTTAATGTTGTTCGTTGTGTACTCATACACATTTTGTCTAGAAGTTTCAGTAGCCACATGGAGTTGGTTCTTTAGATAGTTGTCTTTGAATCTATCTAACATATTTGCTGTGATGTGACATATGCAATATTCATGGTGTGTAGAGGGAAAAAGTTGCTTCATAGCATTTGCTAAGCCCTTCATTCTATCGATAAAAATTGTATCCAATTCAGCTAGAGGATCTAAAAATAGATAATTTTTGAGCAATTTAATAAACTAGCTCCAAGTTTTCTCACACTCATTCTCGACCACTATAAATGTGTCACAAAACATATTATTGTTCTCATCTAGTATAGTTGCTATCAATAGCTAATTAGGATACTTTCCCTTCAAGAAAGTCGCACTTAAGGTTAACAATAGCCTAAATGTTCTAAAAGATCTTGCAACCGGCCAAAACATCTAAAATACTCCTTTAAAATTGTAGCCCCTATAGGTCAAGGAATATCATATGATCTGATTGGAACTACTGCATTGTTTGGATTAATTCTTTCCATATGAATTCCGTATGTAGGAAATATGACCTAGGATTCGTATGGGTCCCCATCGATTAAATCACACAATGCTTTACCTACACGACATGATTTGATGTAGTCAACATTGCAATTTCTTACATGACAAGTTAACAAGTTGTGTTCTCAATAACACAAAAGGACAACTAGTTGTGTTTTTGTAAAACTAAACTTTATAAGTATCGTGTTCAAGGTAACACGATAGGTTAATAAGTCATGTTTAAGAAAAATTGGACTTTATAAGCCTCGTGTTCCCAATAACACATAATGTTAACAAGTTGTGTTTTCATAAACACGACTTTATAAATATCTTAAGTGTGCTTTAGTTGTATGCCAATATTTCTTGTAGTTTACAATTATACCCTAGTGCTTTGAAATATATGTGGCTATGTTTTTCGGTGTAATATCTATAAAATCTTTAAAGAGGCCTTAATATTTTCTTACAATCCAAAGGTGAGATGCTAAAGAGTAGTTAGTTGACTTCTTTTGCGTTACACACACATGGTCGGTCACTAATCTTGTCACAATCACATAATCTCCTATGTTTGATGCCTTTGTCACAATCACACTAGTCGAAGCACTTGCGGCATATGTATTCTTGTTCTCATCTGTAATCCGATATGTGAAATTAGCCTTTATTGAAAAGTCGATCAAAACACTCTTGAAATGCATTAGGCTTTGGAAATGTGCACCCAATTAGAGTAGATTTTGGTAGTCATTTTCTTGCAAACTACCAATCATTATTTCGTCATCACCAATATTTGGTTCCAATAGGTTGGGATCATCAACTGGTTCTCACTATGCCTCAACCTCAACATCAATATTACTGAGTACCATTTTATGTTCGAATTCTTCATAGTCAAGTATATTTTTCATATCAATTATATCATTCTCATTCTATTGGTCATCACCCCACACTTCTTCAAATTCTTAATCATTATAATTTTTAGGGCTGTACGGGGGATAGTTATCAAATCTAAGTCGTTATCGCACCCGTTGTTGCCGACATTTCTTCAAATGAAATCCCATCTTCTACTCTCTTCTCTCAGCTCTTCTTCACTTTCTTATGCTCCGGCTCTGGACTTCACATCTCACCCTCCGTTTGCTTGTGCAATTCCCTCGCAGGGAAACGTGAAGCCTCTTACCCCCAGACCGTCACTGTCCGTTGCACATTCCTTACAAAAAGAGATGGGTTGTCGCTCTGCGTTTGAGCTTCCTCTTCTGCTTTAGCCGTCCCTTCGGCCGCTCTGGGCTTCCATCGGTTTCGGCTCAACAATCCGAGCCCGCAGCCCGGGTCTAGCAAGCAGGCCAAGAGGAAGGGGAGGGGTCGTTCTGCTGGTCGGGGAGGGGAGCTACGGGTTTGGGATGAAAGGGACATTTTAGACTTTTAGAGGTACACTATAAAACATCCCTTGTAGCTCTGTATGCGCCTCAACCCAGAAAGGTATGAGCTTCGTCTCTCGTTTAGGGCAGTTGTTCCCAAATGGGGTTGCCCAGAATCGAGCTTCTGCTGCACTCGTTGCTTCCGCATTGACAAGCTTGCAGTTTTCCTGCCGAAGCTTCTCCCTCCCCACTAAGCAGTGTGAAGAAGACGAAGAAGAACCGGAGATGATTGACCCGCAGAAGCTACCGGCAGATTACGACCCCTCCAACTTCGAACCCACTGAGCACCGGAGCCCGCCCACCGATCGGGTGTTCCGCCTCGTGGACAAAATCTCCGGGCTGACAGTGTCGGAGGTCTCCGTGTTGTCGTTGGTTCTGATGAGGAAGCTGAACGTGAAGGAGGCATTCGTCGTGGACGTCATGAAAGAGGGGGCAGTGGGAGCGGCAATGAAGGGGGCGGGCGGCGGGGCCGCGAAGGAGGAGAAGAAGCCGGAGAAGATAGTTTTCGAGCTGAAGTTCGAGAAGTATGATGCTGCCTCGAAGATTAAGATCGTTAAGGAGGTGCGGACGTTCACGGACTTGGGTATGAAGGAAGCCAAGTATTTGGTGGAGAAAACGCCAGCCGTGATCAAAAGAGGTGTATCCAAGGAGGAAGCGGAACAGATTATTGAGAAGATGAAGGCTATAGGTGCAATGGTTGTGATGGAGTGAAGAGAAAAGCAGTAGAGAACTTTCTTCATGTATGAGGTTCTGTATTAGTTCTTCTGTTTCTTTTTTCTTTTTTTCTCTGCTTCTCCTATACAGTTGACAGTTAGGAGACTTGGATATATGAGAAGTGAAGGTTGCTCTTTGAAATGATAGAATTTTGAACAAAAGGAATGAAATTGGGGATTAGTTAACATTTGTTTTTTGAGGGATGGCGAGGTCTCTGTGGTCGATGTTTTAGTGTGCTTACCTTGAACTTGATTTATGTCACTACATTAATCTCTTTCAATAAATGATGGTGCCTTTGAGTTAGTATTTGTTGTTGCTATTGCAGAATATCTGCTTTTGTTTTCTTTAATGCTCCGCTCCCCTTGGTATTGTTGTTTGGTTTGATTCCATATTTGAATGTTGTCTACTTCATATTTTTCTTAGATGGTAATCTCTCCAGATGCCAGCTGAACATACCGTCATTCTGATCGGGTAGAACTATCTATCTTATATAGCTATAGATTGTTAATCATGTACCATGTTCAATTTTCAGTTGGTGCCTTATTTTTTGGTAGTTAGGGTTTGTTTGTTTTTCTTATTCAGACCTTTGAAAAGCCAGCTAAAAGCTGGTTTATCAGGGTGTTTGTAACAAGCTTACTTATGAGCTGATTTAGTTGGAAAATAAGGCGGGCATTACTCAAATTGCCTGGGCGGTCAGATGGGTTTTCCCATCTTATTTGGCTGAAACCTAATCCTAATCTTGCCCGATGCTGAACTCTTCCACCCTTCGTCTCCTTCCTACCATCTTCCATGGCGATCGCGAGTCATTTTGTTTGAAGGAAAAGTGACCATCAACCTGATCCCTTTTCATCACCATCTCTCCATCGCTAGAGATGGTTCCCACTGTATATCTCCTTCTACTTGCACCTAGTTCTCGTCGGATTGGAGCACCTATTTGGAATTGCATTGGAACCCCTTGCTAGAGCTCGTGGGTTGATACAATTCGCTTGCAGATCTCTACCAGTGGCTGTGGCACCAGCTTATGCCCAAAAGCTCCAGGAGTTCCTTGCCGAGGCCGGTACCCAAGTTGGTCTATCTTTCTCTTTTTATGTTTTTTCCCTCTTTTTCCTTTTGGTTTTCCGTTGTTATAAATTTGGGTTTCAATTGAGATGTAATAAAGCTCTCTCTTATCTTCCTTAAATACAAACAAATCTTGTTATTGTTAAACATCAGTTTCTTATAAAACAAGTGCTAAACTGTATTATGGACTTGTTGCTATAGTTTGTATCACTGAAATATGCAATTTTTAACAACATACAGCTAGCTTACTCCAATTTTGTCCAGGAATGGTGAATTTCACTAAAATCAACGAATGTCTATTCTCTATTTCTTCTATGCCAGGGTTCCCATATCTCTGTCTCTGCCACGTGTGACTTGTGTTCTCCACAAAAATTTAATGTATTAGCATCCTAAATGGTAATATAATGGACTTTTTTATCAGAATTTTTATTCTTTGTGTGAAAATTGATCATAGGTTGTGTAAAAACATAGTTCATTCAATATACACTAGATGTCATCAACTGGCCACTTCACAAGGCTTCCTCCCCTTTTTCTTCTGTATGAGGAGTAGGGAATTTTTTTCCCTTTCCTTTTCCTATATACTCCTAGAACATAAATTTTTACCCTGCAGCAACCAACAAGGTCAACCCAAAAAAGATAAACTACTAACCTATACCCAAATCCTCCCTATGCATGTACAAACTTAAGCAAGAAGTATATAAGAAACATGAGTGAAATTATTGTTTTTTAATGACTATTTGAAATGCTCAATATAGATATTCTGTGAGATGCATCTTATAATTATGGTGTACAACATCCTTCCATAAAATCAAAGTTTGAAGCACTTCTGAGACCTTTTTAATAAGTGTTTAAAGAAATAATTAAATTGTTTATTTCCTCTTATGAATTGTTTATTTCTGTTATTCATATTAGGTCATTAAACAAGAATTTGACTTTGTGTTGCCTTTTGCATTTTCTTATGTGTTTTTAGTTGAACATTGATTTATACTTTTTGTTAATAGTGTTTTATTAACTTCATTGCATATGAGTTGGAGAGTGTTGAATGTTATTACTACTCAGAAAAAAGTGGTTACTAATTCAGTTATGTGGCTATGCTTATATTAGGGCAAGGAGAAGTTGCATCTTCTTTATGAAAGGCATTGCAAGAGGCTTCAAATTTTGGATGACAGGGGAGCAAAGACTTCAAAGATTGATGCCTTCCAAGCATTAAAAAAAGAGTTGGAAACCAAGCATAGCATTGCTACTAAAGCCGTTGAATTCATATCTTGGAGAATTCACAAGCTAAGAGACGAAGAACTTCAACCACAAATAATAGAGTTGTTTTTTAGGTACATAAATATTCCTTTTTCCTGGATATTAATTGCCACATAATTTTCTGGACATAAACAACTGATATTGTGGGGTGAATCAAATTTTCACATATATATTCACCTTTAGCTGCATCTGTCTATTGACAAGTTTTTGAATTGTATTTTCCTTACAAGCTTGTAGTGTCATTAGGATGCAATTTCAATTTGGAGCCTTTACACTTCTCTTTTATCAATTTCTCAATTTATGAAAACTAAACTTTGAAAGAAAATAGAGGTCATAACTGATTCCTCCTCTGATCTTTTTAAATGTTTCACATGTGAGAGCATGAACTGGAGAAGATCTTGCATTTCCTGATGATGAATCTTCCTCGTTGCATTGCAAGCTGATAATGAACCTTCTTTTCAAGTCCTTGACATGCATTCAAAGTTCAATAATATTCATAAAGAAGAGATTTTATTATTTCAGTAGTAAAAGACATTTTGAATTGTAAGATGGATGTGACAGCAAGAAAGTGAAGGAATAAGAAACAAAACAAAAAAAGGGAAAAAACAAAGAGTGAAAAAAGTTAAGAAGGCTTCTGGTCATAGGTTTGAACCCACCATTTAAGCAGGTAGTACATGCCACACAATGTGAATTTGGCATCAACTTCAGTTCATTTAAGCATAGATAGATGAAGATGGGTATTTTCTCTTAGATTATGATATTAATTTTCCTCTGAAAATGTACCATTAGCACAAATCATATCAAGTATGGTATAGGGAAGCATTTTTAATGATCCCCACTAACAATATTCCCTGTGTGAGGAATGCATGGGAGGCTTTGATATTTGAGATTGACGGTGCACATGCTAGATCACGTTATACGCTAACGTGCGCTAGGGGTTTGTCATCAATCTCATGGATGAAGGGCTCCCATGCACCGGTCAGTAGGGAGCATAGAAAATGCTTCCCAAGTAAAGTATTTCACATTGTTATTGTATTGTTATAAGACTTTGTATTCTTCTCTTGTCAAAATGGATACCATATTTATTAAAATATGTCTGTGTAATGAATTGTATGCAAATGTTTCTCAATGACATGTGATTGGTCATATTAAGTTAATGTTTTTTTAACTTGTTCTCATTCTGTCTACAGATTCAGTCTCTGAAAGAAAGTGTTGAATCTCCTGAGGGAGAGGGGTTTAAAATTTTATAAAGGATGTCAGAAATATGCATATATCATGCTATTTATTTTTTATATTATATTGATGAATATTTCCTCTGTACCCTAGTTGTTTATAACCAGCTCATTTTATCATGTTAATGTTGTCTTCTACCCCATGAATTAAATACACAAAAGGCGCTGCTACTACTGCCTGTTTTTTTTTTTGCGATCAAATAACTAGATAATTTATTATAAGAATTCAAGGGAAGAGCGTATTCATATCTTCCTGTCTTTCTACCTATAGTTAGTTGTGTTGACTTTACCATGCAGAGAGGGACTTGGAGAGGCGTATGATGGGGACATCACTCTTGTTAGTGCTCTTGAAACAGTCGGCAGCAGTCTTAATGACCCCATTAGTGTGGCTTTTGGTGGTAAGTAGTTTGTATTTGTGTGTATGCATTTGTTTAAGTATTTAACAATTGTAATTATTTTCATTTGACAGTACAAGCTGAATTTATAGTATTTATTTCACAATGTGCTAGGCCTTCCTATTACACAAAATCTAATTTAAGAGAATTTGTGAATCTATTATCTCTTTTTTTCCTCAAGGCATTTTTAGAATAGTAAGTTGTTATCATCGTCAACCCAGCTCTGTTGTAGACCATTCATGTCCATTGAAGAAGGTTATGCTATCAAAAAACAAGAAACATTTTTGTTTGGGATAGAAAAGTAAATATATATATATTATGGTCCTGTATGATAGATGACTCCCAATGTTGAGTTCGTGATGGTTCATGGTTCTGTGTCTTCAGTCTTATTGTCAGATCATCTTTCTCCCCTTTCCCCTTTTCCCCTTGACAGTCCGTCGGGAAAAGTCTAAAAAACAAGGTGGCAGGAGATTTTCCCACCCCCTCCAGGAAGCCACTGTTTCCACCCTGCTGGCTTCCACCCATGTTAGGCCTGCCAGCGCATTCTGCAAATGTCATAGCCCTGCATTGCGGGAGCACAGTATTCAGTGAGTAGTTTTTCCGTAATGTTATTGCGTGGAAAATATGACTTGGTATTGAAAAGTACTACACCATCCATGAACAGGACTCAACAATATTCAACCTTTAATAAATAATTTAGTATTCATAAACAAAAGAACTAGAGCTTCAGAGTAGACCAAGTTAATACAGAAGTTGTCTGTTCATACAAGTATGTGCATTAGACAAATATGACCCTATGTGAAGTTGAGCTAATATCCGTGGACATATGCTACTGTTTCCTTTGTAAATTTATTTTTGAATTGCAACATTTTATTTGTTATGCCTAAATCTTATTTATGCTTTTGAATTTTGGCTACTAAATGATACTCGTTATAACTCATTTTTCTAATGCCTTGTATATACTAAAAAGGGTGCATACCAATTGGTTCTAGTTTTATATGGTACCTTTTACTGTTTCCTTAGGACTTTTTGTGACCAAATTTAGAATTGCTTTGAGAGAAATAGGCACATATAAGGAAGTTTTGCGCTCCCAGTTATGGATTTGACAATCCATCTTTAATTTTTCCAATATGGGTAACTTGTTATGTAGGTATAAGATTGATATATTCGGTTGTTAATAGAAAGGCATTTTGTATTATCATTTTTCATAAGTGGGTTAAATTTTGTATTGAGTAAAAATGTACAAGATATATATGCTAAGCTGGCAATGTGTTCACAAGACATTTACCTACATGTCGTTCCAGGTTGAACACATATTGAATGTCAGACTGCTGCAATTTGTGAACCTGGATTTGCATGAAGTCAAGGTGTAGTATTTGAACTTGGCATTCTAATCATGTTGCAGCTGTTTGAATTATTCATTTTATTACGCATACCGAATGGGAAATAGCAGTTTACTGTGTTAATCATCTGAACTACTTGCAATTTGTTTTGGCATATTCTGATTCAACTGCTATACTGTAATGAATTTTATTGATGCAGGAAGCCAGAAAGCGCTTTGACAAGGCTAGTTTTATATGTGATTTTTACTATTGGGAATAAGTTTGTCACCATATTCATGCCACCTCGAACTTTCCTGTTCTCTTTAGTTTGAAATTATGTTGGGGAGGAGGAAGCTTTTGTAATTATCTGTTGACTAATGAGTGAAGCTTGTCTATTTGGTTCTCCTTTATTTGCCTAATTTCAGCAATTTACCTTGATGCCCGGTCTTGATTTATAGGCATGTAGATCCAGATATCTTTTTATTTTTAAGGACTAAAGTTGATTCTTCATATTATCACTACAAAATCAAAACCCCTTTATTAAAGGGGATGTTTTAGTGAGGGTTTTAAAAGTTACCCGTTAAAAGGATTTTATAGCGGGGGGTTTAACGTTGCGCCCCGCTAAAATCACTTAAATGTACAATTGCGTCTTTCAATTCACGGGGATTAAGTAAGTCGTTGCTACATCTGCCGCAAGAGTTGTGCTCAGCGAGAGACGACGAGAGAAGATTGAGGGAGAAAGCCTAGAAACCGCTGCTACAGTTTGCTGATTGGTGCAAGAGAGGTGGATTCCGCCGCTGCAGAGGAACCCTGCGAAAATTTTGTAAAGGCGGGATTAAATCCTGCTAATTGTTTAGCGCGTTCTTTATTTGCAAAATGATAATCCTTTCCACTGGAATTTGCTAGATCGAGTGTTGTTCTTGACTTGAGGACTTCAATCGGTATGCTTTGTATCTGTATTTTGGATTTATTTTAGTTTTGTTTTCTAATTTATCTCGTGAACTTTTGGTTGGATTTTTTTAAATATATGATTTGTTTTGATTTGTATTCTTTTGATCTACGTTTTGTTCTATTCTGTTTTGATTAAATATATTCTGTAATGTTCCGTGAACTCCAATTTTGATTTGTGTTTTGTTTGATTCATATTGATTAAATATGTTTTGTTTTGTTTTGTTTTAATATTGCACGATTCTAATCTTTCTTCGGTGACCAGAGCTCCCTTTTGACCTTCTGCTTGTTGCAGCAAGAATAGTTGCCCATTCTTCTTTCTTAACCCTAGAAACACATACATGAAAATACAATGTCCTACATACCAGATCACCAACTAGCAAATGGAAGCAATAGAAAAAATTGGTCAAAGACATAACCCTTGCGCCACCTTGGTTATGAATTTATCGAGGGTGATATACTGAGGTAGATGGATAGTTAACCCCAGGAAACTTTGGTAAAATTGTCACCAGAGGGACAGAACCCGATTGTATTATTGGAGCTTTTAGTTTCTTGCCTCATAGACATAACGATACAGGTTTTCTGATAGCATACCCCCATATTTATATCATTGACCCATGGCAGCATTGAGAAGAACCCCTAATTTAGTTCGTTACCAGTTGGATGTGAACTGCAGCTGCTTCTTTCTGTTATTCAACTTTATCTTCTAGTTCTTCTTAGCAAAGTAATTTTCTCTTGGATTTTAATTATGATAATGATTATTGTCTGCTATTTCTTATGCAAGTCAAACATCTTGGCCTCATTGATTTTCATCTCTTTATATTTGATTGTTGTTTCCATTTTATCCTCTATTCTTGGCTTCCCGCCTTATGTTAGCATTGTCTGGCATTTCAACAGTCAGTTAAAGATTTTGGTTTCATTGAATAGAACTTGGCCCAATCTCTCTTTAATTGGTCTGCCATCTTCATGCATTTGACTGCTCTTTCTTACTTAATTATGCAAATGTGTTGATTTGGCAATATTTTCATGGAAATTATGATTGTGAACATGGAGCTGAAGAAATAGCTGCATTCATACCTTTTTTCAAACAATTACTTTTTTTCTTTTTCAGCTAAGTATGTGTTTACCGGTTATTAATTGTAAGTTCCTTTTTTTATCTACATTTTGCTAGCTATATGCTATTAACATCAGATATTTACAAGTGTAATGTAACTCAAATCGTATTGCAATTTTGAGAATTTATGATTGTGACATGTAATTGATGAGTGCAGCACTTTGTTATGGCTGGTGAGCTTGATTTTGCTCTCTTCACTTTGGAGGGGGTTTCTTCTTTTAAAATCTTCTTCATGGTGGCTCTATGAAATCTTGTTGATCACATCTGTTGGTTTACAAGAAGGTTTGCGGGTTGTCTTTTGGAAGATCTACAAGTAAGTTAATATTCTGATTTCTGCATGCTAATCATTAAGAAGAGCAGAACATTGTTAGTTGCATGCTAGTCATCAAGAAGAGCATAACATTGTTAGTTGCATGCTAGTCAATCTTAAAAATCAGTTAGGGTTAGCAAGTGGGTGAAATTTTCAAGCTTCCTTCAAAAAAGATTAAATATTCCACTCTGTATGATTTTTTGTATCTTTTGTATGTTGTTTTCGAAAATTGATTGCATGGTTCTAGCGCAGGAAGCTGGAAGAGATGTTGGACGCATTTGTTGTTAGAATTTCAAATCCTCGTCTCTATCTAACAGACAAAGTGCAAATTGCTCTTGGTAAGCTTTGAAATGCTTTTGTGGTTGCCTACTATCTTTGCAGAACCAGCTTAAAGTCAATGGCATATGTTTGTTTTCTCTAATTAGTTGTGAGGCTTAGCTTTTTATATCCCAAAGCCTTTCTTTTAAATCTGGCATACTTGTGTTATCTTTGAGTTTGTGATATGTAGCTGGTGGTTTGGGTCATGCTGTGACTCATGTAGTTTTTTTTCTGTCTGAGCATCTTAACCCCTGCATTTGGCCAGCAACATTTAATGTAGGCAAAGTGTTCAATCATGCCATTTTTCCTTGTCTATGGTAAGTACCAAGGCTCTTTGCTCACTGTACATTTGTTTCATGTTTTTTTTTCTGTTGGAAAAAACGCCTGTTGATCTATAGTATGTTGCTTTATTGTCCAACTTAGCATGAATTTCTCACTGCACACATTGATATGAATGCTATATGTAGTTTCAGCATTGATATTTTTGTCATTTGGCTCTTGGGTTTATGTCAAATGAGCCACTTATACTTTTTATAAGTCCTTTCATACTTTAGAATTGAGAGCATATATAGAAGTTTAGCTACACCTTGTTATATTTTTTAATCTCTGAAAATGTACCTTGTATTTTTTTTCTGAATCATTGACATAGCTTGAGAAAGGCAGAGAGCATTTGGGGTCTTGAGGGTACTATTAGTGAGCATTTTTTGAATGTATTCATTTATTTTAACTGTGGACTGGGAAATGCATATGTAAACAAGACTTTTGTGGTAAATTGAGATATTTATTCACCTCTCTGTTTACTGGTTCTTTGTTCAGTCAGGTCCACCTCCTTTGCGGTATGAAAATTATGGTACTTTCTATGGTCAGATCATTTTCATACTTTAGAATTGAGAACTTATATAGAAATTTAGCTACACCTTGTTATATTTTTTAATCTCTGAAAATGTACTTGTTTAAGATGATTTCTTTTCTATATTAAAAAATAAAAATGTTGTCACTGAAAGTTGAATGTGAACAGATAATCAAGTGTAACTGTATTTTTCTGAATCATTGGCATAACTTGAGAAAGGCAGAGAGCATTTGGGGTCTTGAGGGTACTATTTGTGAGCATTTTTTGAATGCATTCATTTATTTTAACTATGGACTGGGAAATGCATATGTAAACAGGACTTTTGTGGTAAATTGAGATATTTATTCACCTCTCTGTTTACTAGTTCTTTGTTCAGTCAGGTCCACCTCCTTTGCGGTATGGAAAATTATGGTACTTTCTATGGTCAGATCATTTTCATACTTTAGAATTGAGATCATATATAGAAGTTTAGCTACACCTTGTTATATTTTTTAAGCTCTGAAAATGTACTTGTTTAAGATGATTTCTTTTCTATATTAAAAAACAAAAATGTTGTCACTGAAAGTTGAATGTGGACAGATAATCAAGTGTAACTGCATTTTTCTGAATCATTGGCATAACTTGAGAAAGGTAGAGAGCACTTGGGGTCTTACAACATCTATCTTTCTCTCTCACACATTATGGGTAATGTTCTAGTCCTTTATATATATATATATATATATAACTATTTGTGTAGAGATGTTGGCATTACTATTTAGGAAAATAAAGTTTAAAAATTGAAAGAAGTATTAGAAAAGAAAAAGTCAACATAAGTATTAGAAGAAGCAAAGAGAATGGGAGAATAGAATGATAACTAAAATAGGAATAAAAGATGAAGAAATTTTTAAATTGAGAAAGAAAATCAATGACGTTGAAAAAGAGAAAGCTATTTTGGAGAAAAAAATATTATCATATTTTTATGATGATAAATTAAAAATAAATAAGTGATACAAAAATACATGTATACATGCTCAAAAATAGGCTGAAAGAGATGTTTCAACATTTTTTACTAAACTGTCAATCTTAAGGACAACTCATAAATAAAAAGTAAACAAGGGCAAAAAAAGTCAATGCCAAAAAACATCAATGATAAAGAATGTAAAAAGAAGGGAAAGATGTATTCTAAGACAAAAAATATGTATAACAAAGTTGTGAAAAAAAAATAAAAAATGCAAAAGAGGGGAAACATTTTGAGATGTTTATCCAAGAGTACCAAGAAGAAGGTTAAAGATATACAAAAAGAAAAACTAAAAGTAAGTAAATTTAAAAAGCACATGTTCTATTTATGTTTAAAAGCATATAATATTTTAAACTTATGAATTGTTACATTTTATTATAAATATAGATCTTCCATATATGCATTGAAGACATTGTCAATTTGTATAATAAAAAATGATATCAAAAGCAATGTGAATAATTTATTTCCAATTAATTTATTATGTTAAAAAATATAGAAAATTTATTTCTTAATATTTTTATGTATATTAGTGTCTGTTCAAAGTGGATAGTCATTATGTATAAAAAAATAACATTGGTCATTTGTAGTGTTTTCATGAATGTTAATATTTATTTTAATAATTTATTAAATTAAAATTAATAGAAATATATTATTTTTTACAGACAAAATATACTTTATGTACTAAGATATTCCAAAGTAAAGTACAGAAACAATAGAACTTATACTTTCACACTACTTTATGCAATGTTAGTATGTTTTTATAGTTGTATTTAATGTTTATAAATATAAGACATACGCCTTATATAAACAATAAAATCATTTTATTAAAAAAAATCTTGAAGAAAATAAAGATGTGGTGAAAAATAAAAAAATTTCTCACTAATATATATATAGAAATCCATAAAAGATATCACTCAATTCTTACCGTAACAAAGTAGAGGTAATATAGTTAAGTGACATCTTTTAGCTATGAATAAAGAAGAAATATTGTAGACATTAAAGCCTTTTAATGGTAAAAAAAGTTTTCACCCGATAATTAAAAAGATAATGAAAAGAAATTGTTGTGGGATTTCGATTGGTTCCTTATGCACAAGACGAGAGTAGAGATAAGATACTCCCTTCTTTGTAAGAGATAGAGAAGAAACTTTTTTTTTTGTAGGATGACCCTCTCTTGCCCAATTGTTACTACTTTTTAAATTTTGGGATAGAATAGTATTAATTAACTAATTTTAAACCCTTCGATTAAATAACAAAAAATAAAGACTAATTAGAAGTAGAGAAATAATAAAAATATTAAAATTATCAAAATATTATTATAAATATTAAAAAGAAAGAACACAACAAAAATGAAGAAGATCACATGTAAGAACATATCATTTTTATGTCTTCTTGTTTTTAAGCTTGAGAATCCTTTTTTTTTTTTTGTAAAACTTCTCCTACTTTAAACTCCTTGCAAACTCCTTATGATTGAATCATTCGAATTGAAAAGATGTTTTAAGAAAGAGACCTTTAAAGGACTTAGTTGGTGAGTTTTCTTTTTGGAGTCTTCTTCTCTTCTTGGTTGAATGTTTTTCTTTGGGATGAAGAGTTTTAGAGTTTGTGAAGGTTTCTTAGACTTGTCTGTCAATAGCCCTTCTCTTGAAAAGAATGAGGTATTTATAGTGTTAGAGTTGTGTCATGGGATGAGGGAGTGGGAGATGGTAGTGAGTTAGTGGGGTAGTTTGTGAGAAGTGGGGAGCGAGTTAGTTGGGTAATTGGTGAGAAGTGAGTTAATGGGGTAGTTTGTGGTAAGTAAGGAGTGAGTTAGTGGAGTAATTGGTGGGAAGTGAGTTAGTGGGGTAATGGGAAAACCACTTGGCAAGTGGTAGAGATTTGACTTTGGTTTTTTTCCTACTCTTTCATTTCATTCATTTTTTTAACGTGAGTAGCTAGCCAAAGAAGTTTTGACCTAGTCTTCTAAAAAAAATTAATTTTATTAGTTAAGTGGAGATTCTTTAAAAGTGTAAAGGCTCACTATACATGAGAACTTAACTAATTTTCCTTCATTAGTTTCTCTAGTGTACCATGTATTTTTTTTGTTATTATATTTTTTTGTCTTTTCTCAATTGCATAACTAGCCTTTTAGGAGGTGGGTCTTAAAATCATCTTTTAGACTTTAAGATTTATTTTAAAGTCTATTCTTTGTACAAGACTTATATGGGGTCTCATATTATAATTTGGCTAATTTGATTTTGGACCCATGTGGGTTTTATTTAGTCTTTTAATTTTTGATTTGATGGATAATTTGATGTGGAACCCATGTGGGTCTCACTTAGCCTCTTATGATTTAAACTTAATGGATAATTTGATGTGGGACTCATTTGAGTCTCACTTAGCATTTTGTAACTTTGATTTAATGGTTAATTTTGATGTGGAACCCATGAGGGTCTCACTTCGCTTCTTGTGATTTTAATTTAACGGCTAATTTGGCGTGGGACTCATGTGGATCTCACTTAGCCTTTTATAATTTTGATTTGATCGCTAATTCAATGTGAGACCCATGGGGGGTCTCACTTAGCCTCTTATGATTTTAATTTAACAACTAATTTGACGTGAGACTTACGAGGGTTTAATTTAGCCTTTTAATTTAATAGCTAATTTAATATGGGGCCTGTGGGGTCTCACTTAGCCTTTTATTATTTTGATTTGATGTAAAACTTGTAGGGGTTAATTATTTAAAAAAATTTGTTATAAGTTTTGTCTTATTTCTAAATGTGTAGAATATGACAATTTTTTTTTTACTTACTCAGCTTAAAAGACTGTTTCCACTTTAGAACTAGTCAAGTTCCAAAATTTTAGACCAAGTCTATTTTAACTTTCTTTTAAAAAAAATATCAACAAAAATTAATATGTATCAATCACTTAAAACTATATTATATTATAATCTATATTAAAATTACTTACCACAATATATAATTTTTACTATTATCTAATTTATACAATTAGATCAATTGATAATATATTTAAATAAAAAATATTATGCACTAAAGTTTGATCTAATGAATTAAGACGCAAAGGGAGGCTTCATTGAAGAAGAAAAAATTCCAAAATACACCAAAAACGTTATAAGTATTATAAAAAATTACATAAATAATATTACCGGAGAGAAAAATATCTTCCTAATATAGTGTTCCTTTCTGCCACATTGGCGGTGGCATCTATGTGACTTATAAAAAAATTATAATTTTCTCTTTTAAATGCACAAAATCAATAATGAATTTATTTTGTCCTCTCTTTTCTCTCTCGCTTCACTTTCTCTCTTCTTTCTCTTTCCTCTCTCTCTCTCTCTCTCTGCTATTCCTCTCTATCTTTACTCATTCTCTCTCCTTTCTATCTATATTCACTCTTTCCTCACTCTTTCGGCTATCTCTCTCCTTTCTATCTATTTCACTTTTTCCTCACTCTTTCGACTATCTCTCTCCTTTCTATCTCTATTCATTTTCTCTCCTCTTTATCTCGGCTATCTCTCTCTTCTCTATCTTAACCATCTCTCTCCTCTCTCTCTTTATTCACACTCTCTTTCCTCTCTCTCTCTCTCTTGTCTCTCTCTTCACACAATCACTCCTCTATCTCCCTATTCACTCTCTCTCCTCACTCTTTAGGTTATCTCTCTTATTCTCTCTCCTCTTTCTATCTCTATTTTCTCTCTCCTCTTTAAGTGAACAGAGAGATAAAGAAGAGAGAGAGAAAAAGAGAAGAGAAAAACAAAAGAGAGACAAGAGAGTGTGTGAATAAAGAGAGAGTGGAGAGAGACAAGAGAGAGAAGAAAGAACATAGAAGAGAGGAAGAAAGATAGCCAAAAGAGTGAGGATAGAGACTGAATAGAGAGAGAGAGAGAGAGAAGAAGGGAGACATGAGAGAGAGATAACCAAAAGAGAGTTAATAGAGATAGAGAGGAGAGATAGAATAGAGAGAGTGAATAGAAAGAAGAAAGAAAGAGGAGAAAGACAGAGAATGAAGAGGGAAGAAAGAGAAGTGAGTGAAGCAAGGATAAAATCAATTCATTATTGTTTTCGTCCTCCAAAAGACAAAGTATTAATTTTGTCATTTTAAAGGATAAAATTATAAAATAAAATTAAAAAAAAAAGCCATGTATGCACTAAGGCATATGCAAACACTATATTAGTAAATATATATTTTCCATTATTTCAGTAATTATTTATTTTTTTAATATTATTTATATAATTTTCCTAAAAATAAAAAAAATATATAAATTTAAAAAATAAAATAAAATAACTAATATTTGATCAATTACAATATATATTAGACTCAGGAGTACTCATATGCTAGTATATGTATCAACATTAAGACAAAAAGTGATACAAAAAATTAATAAATACTCTATATAAGAATTTAGAACTACAATAATTGAAATATTTTTGAATAATGATTCTTTGATATCAAATACTGAAGACGGTAACATAATTAAATATAATTTATCTATATTTATTGCTAAATTGTTAATTTTTTGTGATATATATTTTTTGTGAAGTCTACATTGTTGCTCAACATTACTTTGTTTTTGTTTGCATAAGGCTTCCTTTATTGTATATACTTTATATACAATAAAATGTCAGTTTACACTGTTCAATATAAAGTACATATTTTTTTTCTAAATAGATCTAATATAATAAGAAACTATATACTCTTTGCAATAATCAACATTGTATAATAAATTAACTAATACGCCTCAAACAACCAAAAGACGAGACTAATATATTCCATCGATGGAGTTACATATCAATACTTTTATTGAAATTAACATAAACTTGAAAACATGAACTAAACGTGTATGTACCAATTGCAAACAGCTCAAAAATTTTACCAGATTCATAAAATGACAAAATCACACAATCTGCCATCAAATCAATAAAAACCATAATACTAAAAAACACAATCAAACATTTTAAGCTCCAACTGTCAGAATAGGTAACAAATGAAGATAATGAAAAGAAACATGTTAGTGCCACATTGGTTGAGGCACACCTCAAGCATGAGGTGCATGCCTCCTCACTTGGCCAGACGAACAGCCGATCCTTACCCCCTTCCATGACGCGTTCAATTATTTGAGCATACCCTATCCCAATCTCTTCATAGAATAAAAACAACATTCTTAGACTCATTATTTTTACGTACTCAAAAAATGTGTACTACTCTATACAACCACTTTGGATTTTGTTTTGACTATCGATAAACCAAAATTTTTGGAAAGGCGAAGTTGAGTGCATCATCCACCATTGCTAGTTGCTACCATACCGTACTATGACCTGCATTGCTCCAGGGTGACAACAACTTAAGCAGCACACTACGGATTCAAATACAAGCCCTTGCACAAGGAAGCTGAGTAATCCCCAAACTGAATGTCAGATGGTGGGTGCATATCAAAGACATATGAAACCGGTTTTGAAGCTTGCATTGGCTTCTTGTTAGGTTGATCGCCAAACTTTCCAAAAGTTGATTCATCAAAAACATGACTCTGAAAGATGGAAAAAGTAATCCCTAGCCAATTGCGCAACCTGATAATAAAGGTAAATCCACTTAATCATTCTTTTCTATTTTGCTTCAAAAGATTACCTTACACAAGAAAATAGGTAATGCAGAAACGATAGTGATAGGCCTATTAGATTGGGAAAAGTGAATCTCATGTTATCCGGTGAGACCCACTTTCCCTATCTAATCAAAAGTGGTGTAAGGCCTGTAGAGAAAATAGAGTATGAATATTATTGTAGCAACTAAATTAGAGGTGAAGAACAAATTTACAGATTCTAGAAAACCATTTAACAGCATATGCAGCCATATATATTACACTAGCATGTTCTGAAAATTAAATTAGATCTTTCACTCAACCAATTATAAGAACCATGGCAATGAACCATGAACATGCAATAATAAGATAAACGCATCCATGCAATAATCTTAGGTTCTACGGAGGACAAATTTAAGAGAGAAAAAAGTTCAAACTTGTAAAGAATCGTGTAAATTTCAATGAGCAGTTTGTACCTTTAACTGAGCAAATCTGATATTATTGATTGTCAGAATCACCCGAACATCATATAAAGTATCACCCAGAAGCTTGATTGCCAAATACTCGAAGAACTTTTGGAGACGAAATTGATGCATTTCCAAGTCTTCTTCATATGTTAAAAACTTCCAAGACAATAACACGCATCTCACATTCACCCAGGGAATAAGGTTTCTCCCCTCGGTGCCAACCACCATCTGGTAGGGGTGAGATTGGCCCCACAAGACAGTAACACCATCAGGTGGGACAAAATTAGGAGGGCAACAATGCTGCAAGGTGGTAGAAATGATCTTTGCCGTGCCACAATAGTGGGACAAATTTGATGAGAAGCAGCATGGAGGATCATCATCCACCACCAGGAGACAGCTATCGGGGCCTGTTGGTAGCAAGCGTGAAAAACAAGTGCTAGAGGCACCTTCATCTTCTGGTGCGCAGAAGCATGCACTGCTAAGGAATGAATCCGAAGGGCCCTCATTGTGAGAAAAGAAACAAGAGTCGCCATTACGGCATCCCTGCAGAACATAATAAATAACTAAGGGCTCATTAATTTTACAGTGAAAAAAATTATTTCAAATATGACTCTTGACCATGGAAAAATAGATTAGAAATTCAACTAAATACTATCAATTCTGTACCACCGCACAGGAGTCGATACACTCCAATAGGGGAAAATTCTTGCAGGGTCGCACATGGAAAGATGTGTTACAAAATAGAATCTTTAATGGTCATGGATCAATATTTTTCACCTGTAAGGAAAAGAAGAATTTGCATATGGGTCTCTTAGCTTGAAGCGAATGAGAAAAGTAGCACTCACTTCCCCTGATACAGAGTCCATTAGTGAAGAATTTACAAAGATCAGGTCCATCAATGACAGGAGAAACCAAGCCATCTGCATGTGGAAACCTGGAATCTTTTCTCTGCATGTTGAATTCGTATCTATCAAAGCATATAATCAAAAGATGAATCATTTTGGTAAGGCATTCCAGGCAAAGCATAATAAAGGAAAAAACTTAATTATAACACCTCTTTAATAGCTGTCGCCAACTTTTCAGCAAAGACATCAGCTTTGAAATCACTAGGAGAAACAAATGGAACAGCAAGGCATTGGTTCTTTATATCACCATTTTGATCACCAACCATTTCCTGCTGGAACATACATACATGCCTGAACTCGTAAGGCTCATAGCATGATGGCAGTTTACATGCTGCAACAAGAAATTGGGGACGAAACCGGTGCATTGCCTCCAGGATATCATTATCTACCAATATGAGGAAACAGACAGAAGGTTTACAATCAGAAGAAACATAATGCACCATCTAATACTGTGCTGTTACAAGCAACTGCATTATAAGCAAGGGGATTATCAGAAATTATAATCCCAATAGAGCTACTTAAAACATTCCACTAACTTTCCTAAACGTGATATATTATCAATATTCTACATTTTCATAGACAAGTTCCATTCTAATTTCCAGAATTCAACAATAATGGACAACTCTAACAATGGATAACTTAGCAGAGTTAGATGAACTTCATAATGTAAATCCAGCAGGAATGGCAAACAATTCAAACATGAATTATTCAGACAAAATTATGCCTACTCTATTGATGCTAGATATCTAGCACACATATTGTGCTTGTTTTGTGATTTTAATGTTTAAGGATCACATATCAAAATTATTTTGAATCCATGTCAACTCCGCAAGTGACAGGAGAATCTAACCAACTAAGACCCCACATTTGACTCAATTGAGTCCTCAAGCTGACTCCAAATAACCAGCCATGAGTCATTTATTGATATTTTTAATTTTAAATAAGCACTATTTTGTCAAAACTTAGTGAAATTGCAAAGTTATAAATGACTATTGATAACATCAATAGAGAGATAGAGAGAGAGATCCATACTTACGAGACTAAAACCATCCATTACGTTTAATTTTTATATTACTACATATTCCCTTCACTCATTTTGAGTATGCTGATTTGACTCCAACGTCTGAGTCTGTATCATGATACAAATGCTCATCAAGGCATTTGCACAAGTCATTTGCTAAGACACTAACCTTAATATTCTATGCTAGAAATTGCAAAATTAATCTTTTTGACTACTGCTTTGTCCTTTTTAACTTTTGCCTAACATCCTAAAAAAGTCACATTTTATGCATGCAACTCTCCATGCAGTTTCTGGTGTAGCCATTTATGCATCTTTACGTTGTTTTGTATCCATTTGACTGTAGTTAATCAAATAAGAACCTATGAATGACCTCCTACAGAATAAAAATATGGAATTAATCATGTTAAAAAGAAGCATCAAATCTATGAATATCAGAAATTGGCACTATAGGCCACGTTGAACATGTTTTCCAAACAATTGAAAAAAAATTAAGAAAGCATGACATTTATTAGCATCAATGATCAGATGAAGAATTACTACTTTTCCATAATAAAGGGGATACATACATATATCAGAGACTTGTTGCAGAGATGTCTGAACAAGATTGTGGAAAAGGCACCATTCTTCTTCCAGCTTAGAAATAATAGATCGTGTTGCCTTTGACTCTTCATCGCCATTTAAATTTTGTTTCAAATGCTCTAGGCGGTGCTTATCCTTTCACACAAAGAATAAAATAAAGGATAACTATACCATCCAAATTTGAGAAGGAAAAAGTTAGTACGAGCCCAGGCTATTGTGCATCAGCGTGAACCTGGGCATCATCAGCGAGATCCAAAGGTGAAGGGGGCAAAAAAACATGTCTACTCTAAGTAATGTCCGCCCTTGGATTCGACTGACGATGCCCCACATGAGCCTGGCTCATAATAACGGAACTCATTTGAGAATAATATTGCTTCATTAAATTATCCTATTTCTCTAATCATCTTCTTCAAAATTCCTTTAAAGTATTGCCGATCATTATTTCTACAAAAATATAAAAACCCACAAAAGAAAAAATCTGTTTACTTTCCTAGCAGTTTAAATCCATTCAACTGATTATCTTATTCCCAAAGAATATGGAAACACTTCCATGAATTACTCAATGCCTAGAATAACTATATAAATAATTGATAACATGTATCTACCTTGAAAACTCGCTGCCAGAACTGAAAGGCACATAAATTTGCTATTAATATCACTTCCTTCTTCCCAAGAAGTAACAAGCTCTCACTTTTTCCTTGATCAAAGTAGTTGTTGATGTATTCTGCAAACTGAAACAAGTGTCCGCTTATTTAAACTAGGTACATTTATGCTAAAAATTGCAGACAAGTAATATCTACACCAAAAGTTTCAGAATGTACCACCACATTGTCACCAAAAGGTTGAATAATGGGCAAAGGATTGACATCCACAAGAACACCAATTAGAATTCCTTCATGAAGGTGCCCCATTGCCCCAAGCTTGAGTACAAGCACTGAAGCATCAAAAGAAAGTCTAAGACTTGCAAGCAACCGGCCATAAAATGTAGGCTCATACCGACCCCTCTGAGAGACTGGTTTCTCAAGTGCATGTATAGACACAAGCAAATTTAATGCATCCTCAACAACATCTTGGTCTGGCGGGTCAAGAGTCTTCTGCATTAGAACTAATTAACATAAAATTTTCACAAATTAGGAGTTAAAACCATTTAAACATGTTAATGCAAAGGAGATCATTTTAACAGCAAATAAAGGACATTAAACATAAAGCAGATGACAATATTTGAGAGATAAAGGAAAATTAAAACAGGAAAATTCCTTACAAAAGAGCACAATCGTGCAGTCGTAGATCATTTCCAGTAAGCATTTTCAACTTTATTTAGCACCTCGAAAGGAACTGAGTGAATTATTTCTTGATCTAAGTGCACAAGTGGCGATTACCTCTTTACGATTGGCATCACAAAATAATATGTTGTTTTATGTCATGAAATCTTGTTTGACAGAAAACTGTGAGTCGACTGTAATTCTCTAAATTGGCTGATTCAGGCAACAAACTGATCCATGCCAACTCTGAATATAGCATCCAATTTTGCTAATTAAAGTTTAAAATCCACATGTTCTATGCAGTGAAAGAGGAGTACCAAGACTGTAAAAAAAGTTAAAATGCAAGGCAAACTCAAGAACTGCAACGACTTAAATGTTACCTTTTGGATCATTGATGGCTCTAGATTCAGAACAACCTATGGTGAGTACCTGCTGCCTAAGTGACAACCGCAGTATCGAAGGTCGTTCATGGTCATTTAAGCCATTGTAAAAAGCTTTAGTAACAACCCGGAATATCTCACCATCACAAGTCCTTCCAGTTCTTCCCTTCCGTTGCACGGCCTAAACAGAATTGGTGCCAAATGGTTAAGCAAGTCTGAATTTAGAACAGTAAGGAAGGGCCAAGTCTCAGATAAAGGCAGCACGCCTATGTTCATGTTGAGACCTTTATTGTGCTTTACCACAATGATGAGTCAGCTTAACTTCATACTACAAATGTAAATTGGAGAAAAAGAAAACATAACCTTTGCTTATCCATGCACATACACCCAGAAAAAAAAAAGAATGGATGTATTGCACCTGAGATTTGGAAACCCAAACAAGTTCAGATGTCTCGCTTTCTCTATTAGAGTCCCAAACAACTTGCAATGACCGACAGGAATCAATGACATATGCAACTCCAGGTATTGTAACAGATGACTCTGCAATATTAGTCGCCAGTATAACCTGACATTAGAATATCAAAGAAAACACCCTTAAAAATTATATCCAATGTCTCATAAGAATTTAAACACAAGCAGGAGTTTTTACCTTGCGTGGAAGTTTTGATGTCTTCATGGTCATCAGAGCTTTTTGAATGTCAATACTGCTATGTAATATGTGAATTTGAAAAGACATATTATGGGGTTGTAAAAGAGACCATTGCTGCTCAAGTGAAATATAGGTCGGTAGAAAAACCAGTATACTCTTCTCAATATCAGACTTAGTGTCATGGATGTACAACACTAAATCACGAATAAAATCCTGCATATTAGGTCTGATGGTAGCATCCACTGAAGAAGGGCTTATAGAAGAATGGAATTGGGCTGCCACAGATTCTATGTTCTTTCCAAGAAGTTCAGCTACCTGCTTGGAAAACCAAAACTTGCATTGAAAGCCGAAATTCATCTATATGAGACAGCAAACAATATTTAATTGATCATGCAAATGGAGAAATCCATTTTGGGGAAAGATACACCTAATACATCTGATGTGTGTGATTCAGTGTAACGTTCTGTACTTTAAAAAATAAATATTTACCTCAAAAACAAGAGTTAAGTACAAACAGCAGAGCTGTGTGTAAGTTTGTTTAAAAAAGCCAACTTGGCAGTTTTTAGTCAGGAAAATGTTTGTTTTTTTTATAATGAAAAAAAAACGCTGTTGACATTTATATGGGGCCCAGTTTCTTAGTTGTGCCACCATCTTCGTTGAACCCCCAATACCTTTATTAAGGAAAAGAAAACAGAAAATACCATCCAAAAGAAGGAAAAACTCTAACCAAACATGGAGGATTTGCATTTCAAATGTTGAATCCCATTTCAACAAATTGTACTCTGCTAGAGATATATTCTTCATTACCCATAAAATATTATGGAAAAAATTCTTTTAATAAAAGATACGCAATTTGGGGGCAGAATGTGCCGGGGGGTGGAGGGAAGGGGGGGAACAGAAGGGAAAGGTAGCAGTTTGAATAAATATCATTTAAATAGGAGAAGGCACAGACAAAGCAAACAACCAACAATTCCTTGTCACCTCCATCAATGTGTCTCTTTAAGGAGTTTTACACAATCTATTTATAAACGCACATGCACATGCATGATGTATGTCACCAGAGTTATGACCAACCTGCTCAAGATACAACACTTGGCGTTGGAATATTGTCGGGTGAGATGAAGTAGGAATTGCAAGCACCTCAACCCGCTCACCTCTACCCAGGTCTTTAAAATAATCCTTGTATCTTGTAATATCTGCTGTAGCAGACATCAATACCACCCTTCAATGAACAAAAACAAAATAAAATAAAAAGTAGACCAAAGACAATTCAGCAAAAACAATATTGCAGGACATATTATTAATATACATGTAAAATGTATATTAGAAAACGCTTCAGAAACTACAAATTAACTTCATAGACAAAGAAATAAACCACCAGATTATCTTTCCAACCTCAGATTGGGGTTTCTGAACATGAACTGCTTCACACATGCAAGAACAAGATCAGATTCAACAGATCTTTCATGCACTTCATCAAGTATTATAACCTTGTATCTGAGTGCATCAATCCCCTTATCAAGCATTTCATCCAATACAACCCCAGCAGTTTTAAAAACAATCTTTGATCTGAGAATACAAGAAAAAATTATTTGAGTATGACGATCAAAATAACAAGGACAATCCCTAGGTCTGTCTAACAGTAGCATCAATGTGTTTTATATATTTATATGAAAAGCTAAGAAAGCTAAAAAAAATAAGACGCAGAAATTAGATTGACCACGTAAAATTAGTAGAGAGAACAAAAAGGACACGGTAAAAATAGATATACAACAGAGAGAGTAAGTGTGTGTGTGTGTGTGTGAGAGAGAGAGAGAGAGAGATGGAAGTGATAGATTACTCATTTGCCATACCACTATGAAATCACACTCAGATGAATACAAATTTTTGAAGAAACGATGATAAGCAAAAAATTACAGTCTACCTCGCTGTCATCAACTTTGAGTGGCCAATATGATATCCAACCTCACCTCCTACCTCACAATTCCGAGCTCTAGCAACGGTCCTAGCAATAGCTACAACAGCAAATCTTCTTGGTTGCGTGCATAATATGGGATACTCATTTTCCTCCAAAAGGAACTGCAGAACTTGAGAACTCTTTCCTTCGACATTAAAGATTTTCCGGAACAAAAATAGTGTCAGTCGAGCAAATTGATGCCAACATGCATGAATATAAAAGGATTAGGAAGACTTAAACTTAATAATAACATCATCGCTGTTAGCCACCGAAAATGTCAACTGACTACAACATAACCAATAAACCAACAATTACCATATGAGATTTTTTGCACGGTTCAAGTAGGCATTAAGGAATAATCAAGTAGCCCTTTTTTCTTAAACATTTCACAACTAACATGAAATTCGCGCAAGCAGTCTCGGAAACGCAAAAAGAGCAAACGATTTGCATCAACAAAAAAATGTAACGCTAAAAGAAGGTAAGGCAAAATCGATTAGCCAAAAAGCAACATGCAAAAACTTCATGTAACATGTTGGCTTCGTGATAACAATGATAGTATGCCTTTTGCTTTCTTAATCACCATTTTTTTTATTTTCAGTTTTTGCAATTGAGCGGAGTACAAAAACCGTATCCCGAACAAACATACATAGAAAAATGGAAAGGGAAAGAATGATATTATCAGGCAGAAACAGTACGAATCAAAGGAAAAGGTAATCTCCGTGAAAACGCAATGTCGAAGCAAAAAGATGAAAAATGAAATAAGAAGCAGAGACAGGTTACCACAGCCAGTGTCGCCAATGATCAACGTCACGCGATTCTCTAGAACTTTTTCGACAATCCATTACTGGAAGAGAAGGGGGAGGTTTGAACGGAGGGAAGGAGGACGCCGCGGAAGCCGAAGCCGATGCCGAAGATGTGGGAGAAGAAGCCATGGGAGAAGCTTCCAGCGCAGGAGGCGTATGACACTGACGCACTTTTACTCTCCGTCTTCCTTACCTACCAGTGGGTTTCTACTCTCTTCTACTCCTTTTATACAGAAGGACTGAAGGAGCTCGTCGTCTCCACTCGCCCACTTTTCCTCCCGCGCAAGTTACCTTTTGCCCAGCAAAGCGCGCACGGCGGGCTTTGCGCTCTGCACTCAGGGAAGAAGCTTCTGCTTAAATTACGCGCACGTGGGGTCCCTTTCCGGGTTGCCACGGCGGGTCGGATATTGTCATGTTGCGCATTCGCGCTCCTACTCCAACCTGAGCCTGCGAGCCGAGCAAATATGAATTCTTATGTTAACAGTGCTTACGTTGCACAGGTGATTTAAGTGCAAAGAAAAAGGAATTTAACAGTCAAGCCAAATATGACAGAATGTACCTGCTGAACCAAATTATCCATCAGATCATGAGAAACAGTAACACCAGTGGCAGCATTTTAAGCATGGAAGATACCAAAGTTTATAGGACCAGGCAACCCCCTCACAGCCATGTCCACCCCATAGTCAAAACATACACACGCACCATGGTACATGGTATATCTGCAACAACCAATATCGAGCCAATGAACCTGACAATTGCATATCTAGGAGTAACCTTGAATAACTTGAGCGCTTGGGAATAACAGGATGGTACTACACAGCCAAATATTTTGGCCACCATCTGATCATGAGCATGTCATCCACAAGCTTAGGATACTCGTAATTGCTCGTGCATGGCTCAGTTTTATCAATTCATATACAAGGCCTGGGGAAAGACCTCGTAGGGAGAACTGGCGATGTAGACGTAGTTATAAGGATGTTCTTCTGTCATAGCAGGCTGTCGAGCATAGGTCATATCGAAAAAGGAGATTGAAACAAAGGCTTCCATCTTCACTTATCTCGTTTTTGTCAGAAAAATGAAATTAAATTGAAATAAATTATAACAAGCAAACAATAACACATCCTCAACTGCAGTGATGCTGTAACAGCTTCAAAAATATGGTCTCTTTCTTTTAGTCCTCTTCTCACATCCAAGCTTTTTTCACCTCGACACATACAATTGATAATTTGTGTGAACTAGAAATATTTGAAACTTACATTGATCAAAATGCAGTCTGGTAAAACCTCAACACAGCATTATTGTCTTGCTACACGTACTCATATAAAAAGGAGTCACTATTTAGATCAGGATTCATGTAATGTGCAATTCATTGTTCTGCGCATATTTCCAGGAAGATCTTAACCGGACAAGATGACTTATAGCTAAATTGAAAGAAATTTTACCTCAAAAAGGGCAGCAAATATTAGTTTAAAATATGACATTGACTGAGAAATATCTATAGACACACAACAAGAGAAACACTTCCACAAAACCAGAGAACCAAAGACATTAGAAGCATGTAATCATCCAATTAGAAGTGAGACTGTTACAAGCAGACATATAGATGGTATGCCAATGACAGAAAAATAAAAACATAAATTTTGAAAATTTTTGAATTTAATGTTTCCGTTTCTTTTCTTTTTATATAACTAATACATTTTTTTTTTTTGGCAACAGAAAACTAATGTCTCTTAGTAGGCCGTTCTTTTTTCTTTGAGGTGGACTCGTGGGAATTCAGCTCCCCAGCTGTGGTGATCTCAGAAGAATATTTCTTGATCCTCAAGGAAATCAAAATGCTGGATGCGATTCCAAGTAAAGGAAAAATGTAAGACAAAATCTGAGATTTATGAGAACCAGTGGTAGAAGATACAGCAGCACTGGCCAGGCTGCCAATAGAAATGTTTTGCAGGATCATGGGAAGACACCCAATAACTGTAGGGAAGAGGAAGTCGACAAGAAATCGCACTTTAGTTGCAGCTAAGGCATAATTTATGACATAAGAAGGTAACGGAGAAAAACGAGCTAGAAGCACAAATTTCCAGCCATCCCGTTCAACTCCTCTTGAAACAAGATGAAAGTATTTGCTTCTTTGAGCCCACTCCATGGCTGAACTTGAACTCCTAAAAACAACCCTGGACGAAGATAACAGAGAAATCAATCTTTGACAAAGTCACAGCAAATTGTACTTCTTAAATCATATATTAATGAACTACAATCTATAATGACAAAAAAGGCATAAACTCCACATTGTTTTATCATATTAAACTATCACAAAACTATTCACGCATCTGCATATGATCCATTATAAAGTTTTACACGATGCTGCATAAACTATCAATCCAGAATCCGAATAGGTAATACAGCGATCCAACATCTAAGATAGTGAGGATACCTTACATGTGACTATTATTTGTTTTAATAAATATGAAAATGAAATTAATATAAAAACCGATATAATATTTAATTATGAAAAATTAATCCATACAAAAGAAGCTGGACAAGAAAAATGCTTATTCAATTCAACTACGATCAAGGAAATATTGAATCCAATGACCATTTATTAACACCATTTTGACAGTACAGTGATGAACCCAAGACTCCAGCTGGAAGCAATCTGTGGCCAAAACAATGGCTGAACATCTGATAGGAAACAATCAAAATCAAATAGAGTTCCAAAGTCTTAGAACACCCTTTGAAGTCTGAAACTTTCAGCTAGTTAGTGCCTAATGGTTCAACGTTAGTTTCCAAATGGAAATCAATCTCCATAAATTTTCAAGTTCAAATGGAAAAACAATAAACACCCATTTTTCTCCGACACATCAACCATCCAAAGAACTCCGATCTCATGGAAATTAATAATATAAACTCCACAATCAATCCCGTTCTTGTAGGTTTCATAAATTCCAAAATCGATCCAATTCTCAAAGTCTTACAAAAGTAACAACTCTATAGAAAGCTTCAATACCCACAGCTCCACACCATCAATGATCCAAAATACCCATTTCTCCCCTACCCAGTTTCAGAAGTTACCAAATTCAAATTAAAAAAAAAACGGAGAGAAAGAAAAAGATCTCTAACCTGCCGATCCAGAAGGATAGGGAGGCGCCGAGCATCTTGGCCGAGAATACACAAGCGACAGCGGGGAGGAAGCCGAAGAGGAGCGACGCACCGGCCTCGAAGAAGATGGCGTAGGGAAGGCACAGCGCCAGTGTCACCGTGTGCGCTGCCACATACGCCGGGATTGCCCACGGCCCCAGTCTCTGCGACATTTCTTCGAGCATCCGCAGCGCAGTGTCCTTGTCCCACCCGTGTTGCTTGCCCATGGCACTGAGCGCCGCCAGCACCGCCACCACGACAGCGAGGGTCGTGAGCCGGCCTATCGACGGCATTATCTACCCCGGATAGTTCGGCTCACGGATGGCGTTTGCCGACGAGCCGGCGGCGAGTCGGAGGCTGGTGAGGAGACGCCGAGTGCGGATGTGGGGGCCTCGCGGTGGAAGAAAATGGTGGAGCTCCGAGTCAGCATCTTGACTCGGTCAGGGCAGGCCCAATTGCCCAAATCTCGGACGAAGGAAAATGGACTTAGGTGGGCTGACACTAAGGCCCAAATTAGTGAGATTGCTAGTTTGGACTAAGGGTGGTGCTGGCAAATTCTTCAAGGCCCATAAAAGGTCTACCATGCCTATAGCATGAGCATACAAGACATCAACAAGAAAACTTGGTGGATGTCTAATCCAACAACATGAAAAATGATCGACACAAAAATTAGCTAACGTGACAACAGCCTTGTTAGCTGCCCCTTGGTGTGATTAATAGAAATTTTGGAAAATGCTTTTGCTACATTAAGTTTCATTATTGATGGGCTAAGTCAGTGTCTTGGTAAATGGGTTCCACATTATAATATCATGATTCTTTTTTTATAGCATAACGCTTACCTATTTGTAGTATCAACCTGCAAGCAAATATTCTACCAATCATACCCCTTATATACACTTATAATTACTATTAATAAGAGCCCGGCTCCCGTGCATTAGCATGAGCCTAAGCATCTTATCTTATCGGATTTCATTCTTAAGGTGGACATTACTTGGGGCAGACAGGTTGCCTACCCTTTACGCCATCGAATCTCAAATATCAATCTAACAGCCCATAATGCTCAAGCTCACACTGATGCACATCAACTTAAGGCTCATAGTAACCTTTTCCTTCACTCATCGTATATTCATCTCATTGTAACCATAGTTTCCAATGTTCTCTAATGATAGGTACTAACGACCTTAACTCTTCAAAAAATCAAGGAAATAGATCATAGGCTGATGCAAGAGTATAAGTGGCATAAAGGTGGAGTGATGTCTGGTGAGAGATAGGAAGGAAAATGACTTAAAAAAGCCTTTAAACTGGAACTCTCCTCATGAAGAGGGTTAAAGTTCAAAAACTATTTTCAAATGATATGACATTTTACACAGTAATGTAAGATATTTGATCAAAATATCATATTTCTCATGTAAAGACAAAAATTATAGGACTTCTTCTCTCTCTAAGAACCTTAGTTTTTCACTCAATCTATCAGCGATATCCGTTTGTGCCTTTTCTCAGTGATAAAAATTTCCCACGGGCCTGCTACATAATATGAGGAATCAACTCTTAAGTCCTTAAAAATAAAAAGATATCTGGATCTAAATGCCTATAAATCTGGACCAGACATCAAGGTAAATTGATGAAATTAGGCAAATAAAGGAGAACCAAATAGACAAGCTTCACTCATTAGTCAACAGATAATTACAAAAGCTTCCTCCTCCCCAACATAATTTCAAACTAAAGAGAACAGGAAAGTTCAAGGTGGCATGAATATCGTGACAAACTTATTCCCAATAGTAAAAATCATATATAAAACTAGCCTTGTCAAAGCGCTTTCTGGCTTCCTGCATCAATAAAATTCATTACAGTACAACAACTGAATCAGAATATGCCAAAACAAATTGCAGTAGTTCAGATGATTAACACAGTAAACTGCTATTTCTCATTCGGTATGTGTAATAAAATAAATAATTCAAAAAGTTGCAACATGATTAGAATGCCAAGTTCAAATACTACATCTTGACTTCATGCAAATCCAGGTTCACAAATTGGAGCAGGTTGTCATTCAATACATGTTCAACCGGGAACGACATGTAGCTAAATGTCTTGTAAACACATTGCCAACTTAGCATATATATCTTGTACATTTTTACTCAATACAAAATTTAACCCACTTATGAAAAATGACAATACAAAATACCTTTCTATTAACAACCGAATATATCAATCTTATAGCCTACATAACAAGTTGCCCATATTGGAAAAATTAAAGATGGATTGTCAAATCCATACCTAGGAGCGCAAAACTTCCTTATATGTGCCTATTTCTCTCAAAGCAATTCTAAATTTGGTCACAACAGGTCCTAAGGAAACAATAAAAGATACCATATAAAATTAGAACCAATTGGTATGCACCATTTTCAGTATATACAAGGCATTAGAAAAATGAGTTATAACGAGTATCATTTAGTAGGCAAAATGCAAAAGCATAAATACGATTTAGGCATAACAAATAAAATGTTGCGATTCAAAAATAAATTGACAAAAGAAACAGTAGCATATGTCCACGGATATTAGCTCAACTTCACATAGGGTCACATTTGTCTAATGCACATACTTGTATGAACAGACAGCCTCTATATTAACTTGGTCTACTTTGAAGCGCTAGTTTTTTTTTTACGAATACTAAATTATTTATTAAAGGTTAAATATTGTTGAGTCCTGTTCATGGATGATGTAGTACTTTTCCATACGAAATCATATTTTCCACACAATAACATTAAAGAAAAACTACTCTGTGGATACTGTGCTCCTGCCTCCAGCAATGCAGGGCTATGGCATTTGCAGAATGCCCTGGCAGGCCTAACATGGGTGGAAGCCAGCAGGATGGAGCCAATGGCTTCCTGGAGGGGTGGGAAAACCTTCTGCCTCCTTATTTTGCAGGCTTTTCCTTATGGACTATCAAGGAAGAAAAAGGGAAAGGGGAGAAAGATGATCTGATGATAAGACTGAAGACACAAAATCATCAGGAACTCAACATTGGGAGTCATTTATCATACAAGACCATGATATATATATATATATATATATATATATATATATATATATATATATATATATATATATATATATATATATATACTTTTCTATCCCAGACTAAAACGTTTCTTATTTTTTGATAGCATAACCTTCTTCAATGGACGTGAAAATGGTCTACAACAGAGCTGGGTTGACAATTTCTAAAAATGCCTTGAGGAAAAAATGAGATAATAGATTCATAAATTCTCTTAAATTAGATTTTATATAATAGGAAGGTGTAGCACATTGTGAAATAAATACTATAAATTCAGCTTGTACTGTCAAATGAAAATGATTACAATTGTTAAATGCTTAAACAAATGCATACACACAAATACAGACTATGTACCACCAAAAGCCACACTAATGGGGTCATTAAGACTGTCGCCTAATGTTACAAGAGCACTAACAAAGGTAATGTCCCCATCATACGCCTCTCCAAGTCCCTCTTTGCATGGTAAAGTCAACACAACTAACTACAGGCAGAAAGATAGGAAGATATACACACGCTCTTCCCTTGAATTCTAATAATAAATTATCTAGTTATTTGATCACATAAAAAAAACAGGCAGCAGTAGCAGCACCTTTTGTGTATTTAATTCATGGGGAAGAAAACAACATTAACATGATAAAATGCAATGATTATAAACAACTAGGGTACAAAGGAAATATTCATCAATATAATATAAAAAATAAACAGCGGGACATACACATATTTCTGACATCCTTTATAAAATTTTAAACCCCTCTCCCTCAAAGATTCAGCACTTTCTTTCAAAGACTGAATTTGTATATAGAATGAGATCAAGTTAAAAAACATTAACTTAATATGACAATCACAAGTCAATGAGAAACATTTGCATACAATTCATAACACTGATATATTTTAATAAACATGGTATCCATTTTGACAAAATAAGAATACATACGAAGTCTTATAACAATACAATAACACTGGGAAATACTTTACTTGAGAAGCATTTTCTATGCTCCCTACTGACTGTGCGGTCAGCGCAACGAACGCATGGGAGCCCTTCATCCATGAGATTGATGACAAACACACTAGCACACGTTAGCGTATAATGTGCACTAGCATGTGCACTATCAATCTCAAATATCAAAGCCTCCCATGCATTCCTCACACTAGGCACATTGTCAGTGGGGATCATTAAAAATGCTTCCCTATACTAGATACGATATGTGCTAATTGTACATTTTCATAGGGAAAATTAGTATCATAATCTTAGAGAAAATACCCATCTTCATCTATACATGCTTAAATGAACTGAAGTTGATGCCAAATTCACATTGCGTGGCATGTACTACCTGCATAAATGGCAGCTCCAAACCTATGACCAGAAGCCTTCTTAACTTTTTTCACTCTTTGTTTTTTCCCTTTTTTTGTTTTGTTTCTTATTCCTTCACTTTCTTGCTGTCACATCCATCTTACAATTCAAAATGTTTTTTACTATTGAAATAATAAAATCTCTTCTGTATGAATATTATTGAACTTTGAGTGCAGGTCAAGGACTTGAAAAACCCCAAAACTAGTTGTTTGGACTTTAGCCAAGCTCTACTGACTGCTGCAAAAAAGGTTCATTATCAGCTTGCAATGCAATAAGGAAGATTCATCATCAGGAAATGCAAGAACTTCTCCAGTTCATGCTCTCACATGTGAAACATTTAAAAAGATCAGAGGAGGAATTAGTTATGACCTCTATTTTCTTTCAAAGTTTAGTTTTCATAAATTGAGAAATTGATAAAAGAAAAGTGCAAAGGCTCCAAATTGAAATTGCATCCTAATGACACTACAAGCTTGAAAGGAAAGTACAATTCAAAAACTTGTCAATAGATAGGTGCAGCTAAAGGTGAATATATATGTGAAAATTTGATTCACCCCACAATATCAGTTGTTTACATCCAAAAAATTATGTGGCAATTAATATCTAGGAAAAAGGAATATTTATGTACCTGAAAAACAACTCTATTATTTGTGATTGAAGTTTTTCATCTCTTAGCTTATGAATTCTCCAAGATATGAATTCAACAGCTTTAGTAGCAATGCTATGCTTGGTTTCCAACTCCTTTTTTAATGCTTGGAAGGCATCAATCTTTGAAGTCTCTGCTCCCCTATCATCCAAATTTTGAAGCCTCTTGCACTGCTTTTCATAAAGAAGATGCAACTTCTCCTTGCTAATATAAGCACAGCCACATAACTAAATTAGTAACCACTTTTCTCGAGTACTGATAACATTCAACACTCTCCAACTCACATGCAATGAAGTTAATAAAACACTATTGACAACAAGTATAAATCAATGTTCAACTAAAAGCACATCAGAAAATGCAAAAGGCAACACAAAGTCAAACTCTTGTTTAATGACCTTATATGAATAACATAAAAAAACAATTCATAAGAGGAAATAAATAATTTAATTATTTCTTTAAACACTCATTGAAAAGGTCTCAGAAGTGCGTCAAACTTTGATTTTACGGAAGGATGTTGTACACCATAATTATAAGATGCATCTCACAGAATATCTGTATTGAATATTTCAAATAGTCATTAAAAAAAAATAATTTCACTCATGGTTCTTTTATACTTCTCGCTTAAGTTTGTACATGCATAGGGAGGATTTGGGTATAGGTTAGTAGTTTATCTTTTTTGGGTCGACCCTGTTGGTTTCCACAAGGTAAAAACTTATGTTCTAGGAGTATATAGGAAAAGGAAAGGGAAAAAAATTCCCAACTCCTCATACAGAAGAAAAAATGGAGGAAGCCCTTGTGAAGTCGCCAGTTGTTGACATCTAGAGCATATTGAATGAACTATGTTTTTACACAACCTATGATCCATTTTCACACAAAGAATAAAAATTCTGATAAAAAAAGTCCATCACATTACCATTTAGGATGCTAATACATTAAATTGTTGTGCAGAACACAAGTCACACGTGGGAACCCTGGCATTAAAGACATAGAGAATAGACAAGGAACCATTTGTTGATTTTAGTGAAAATCACCATTCCTGGCCAAAATTGGAGGAAGCTAGTTGTATGTTGTTAAAAACTAGTTGCCATATTACAGTGATAGATTACAAACTATAGTAACAAGTCCATAATACAGTTAAGCATTTATATTATAAAAAATAGATGTATAACCATAACAAGATTTGTTTGTTTTTAAGGAAGATAAGAGAGCTTTATTACATCGCAATTGAAACCCAAATTTATAACAATGGAAAACCAAAGGGAAAAAGGGAAAAAAAACATAAAATGTGAAAGATAGACCGACCTAAGTATCGACCTCGGCAAGGAACTGCTGGAGCTTTTGGGTATAAGCTAGTGCCATAGCCACTGGTAGAGATCTGCAAGCGAATTGTATCAACCCACAAGCTCTGGCAAGGTGTTCCAATGCAATTCCAAATAGGTGCTCCAATCCAACGAGAACTAGGCAATGGAAGTACAAGGAGAAATCCAACGGAGGGTGGAAGAGTTCAGCATCAGGCAAGATCAGGATTAGGTTTCACCCATTTGACCACCCAGGCAATTTGAGTAATGCCCGCCTTATTTTCCAGTTAAATCAGCTCATAAGTAAGCTTGTAACAAACACGCTGATAAGCCAGCTTTTAGCTGGCTTTTCAAAGGTCTAAATAACCCAAACAATCAGATCCTAACTACTAAAAAATAAGGCACCAACTGAAAATTGAACATGGTACATGATTAACAATCTATAGCTGTATAAGATAGATTGTTCTACCAGATCAGAATGACGGTATGTTGAGCTGGCAACTGGGGACATTACCATCTAAGAAAAATATGAAGAAGACAACATTCAAATATGGAACAAACCAAGCAACAATACCAAGGGGAGCGGAGCATCAAAGAAAACAAAGCAGATATTCTGCAATAGCAACAACAAATACTAACTCAAAGGCACCATCATTTATTGAAAGAGATTAATGTAGTGACATAAATCAAGTTCAAGGTAAGCACACTAAAACATCGACCACAGAGACCTCGCCATCCCTCAAAAAAAAGAAGTTAACTAATCCCCAATTTCATTCCTTTTGTTCAATTTTTTTTCATTTCAAAGAGTAACCTTCACTTCTCATATATCCAAGTCTCCTAACTGTCAACTGTATAGGAGAAGCAGAGAAAAAAAAGAAAAAAGAAACAGAAGAACTAATACAAAACCTCATACATGAATAAAGTTCTCTACTGCTTTTCTCTTCACTCCATCACAACCGTTGCACCTATAGCCTTCATCTTCTCAATAATCTGTTCCACTTCCTCCTTGGATAAGCTTCTTTTGATCACGGCTGGTGTTTTCTCCACCAAATCCTTGGCTTCCTTTAGACCCAAGTCTGTGAACGTCCGTACCTCCTTAACGATCTTAATCTTCAAGGCATCATCATACTTCTCCAACTTCAGCTCGAAAACTGTCTTCTCCGGCTTCTTCTCCTCCTTTGTGGCCCCGCCACCCGCCCCCTTCATTGCCGCTCCCACTGCCCCCTCTTTCATGATGCCCACGACCAGAGCCTACTTCACGTTCAGCTTCCTCATCAGAACCAACGACAACTTGGAGACCGCCGACACTATCAGCCCGACGATTTCGTCCACGAGGCGGAACACCCGATCGGTGGGCGGGCTCTGGTGCTCAGTGGGGTCGAAGTTGGAGGGGGTCGTAATCTGCCGGTAGCTTCCGCGGGTCGATCATCTCCGGTTCTTCTTCGTCTTCTTCACACTGCTTAGCGGGGAGGGAGAAGCTTCGGCAGGAAAACTACAAGCTTGTCAATGCGGAAGCAATGAGTGCAGCAAAAGCTCGATTCTGGGCAACCCCATTTGGGAACAACTGCCCTAAACGAGAGACGAAGCTCATTTCTTTCTGGGTTGAGGCGCATACAGAGCTACAAGGGATGCTTTATAGTGTACCTCTAAAAGTCTAAAATGCCCCTTTCATCACAAACCCGCAGCTCCCCTCCCCGACCAACAGAATGACCCCTCCCCTTCCTCTTGGCCTGCTTGCGAGACCCAGGTTGCGGGCTCGGATTGTTGAGCTGAAACCGATGGAAGCCCGGAGCGGACAAAGTGACGGATAGAGCAGAAGAGGAAGCTCGAATGCAGAGCGACAACCCATCTCTTTTTGTACAGGAACGTGCAAGCATAAGAAAGTGAAGAAGAGCTGAGGGAAGAGAGTATAAGATGGGATTTCATTCGAAGAAATGTTAGCAACAACGGGTACGATAAGGACTTTATTTGATAACTATCATCCCTCATATATAGCCCTAAAAATTACAACGACCAAGAATTTGAAGAAGTATGAGGTAATAACAAATGGAATGAGAATGATATAATTGACATGAAAAATATGTTTGACTATGAAGAATTTGAATACAAAATGGTACTCAGTAATATTGATGTTGAGGTTGAGGCATAGTGAGAAACAGTTGATGATCCCAACTTATTGGAACCAAATATTAGTGATAGCGAGGTAATGATTGGTAGTTTGTAAGAAATGACTACTAAAATCTACTACAATTGGGTGCACATTTTCAAAGCCTAATACATTTCAAAAGGGTTTTGATCGACCTTTCAATAAAGGCTAATTTTACATATCGAATTACAGATGAGAACAAGAATACAAATGCTGCAAGTGCTTCGACTAGTGTGATTGTGACAAGGGCATCAAACATAGGAGATTGTGTGCTTGTGACAAGGTTAGTGACCGACCATGTGTGTGTAACGCAAAAGAAGTCAACTAACCACTCTTTAGCATCTCACCTTTGGATTGTAAGAAAATATTATGGCCTTTTTAAAGATTTTATAGACATTACACCGAAAAGCATAGCCACATATATTTCAAAGCACTAGGGTATAATTGTAAACTACAAGAAATGTTGGCATACAAGTTTTATGAAAACACAACCTGTTAACATTATGTGTTATTAGGAACACGAGGCTTATAAAGTCCAATTTTTCATGTACTCAACTAGTTGTCCTTTTGTGTTATCGGGAACACAACTTGTTAACTTTTCATGTAAGAAATTGCAATGTTGACTACATCAAATCATGTCGTGTAGGTAAAACATTGTGTGATTTAATCAATGGGGACCCATATGAATCCTAAGTCATATTTCCTACATTTGAAATTCAGATGGAAAGAATAAATCTAAACAATGCAGTAGTTCCAATCAGATCATATGATATTCCTAGACCTATAGGGACTACAATTTTAAAAGAGTATTTTAGATGTTTTGACCGATTACAAGATCTTTTAGAACATTTAGGCTATTGTTAACCTTAAGTGCGACTTTCTTGAAGGGAAAGTATCCTAGTTAGCTATTGATAGCAACTACACTAGACGAGAACAATAATATATTTTGTGACACATTTATAGTGGTCGAGAATGAGTGTGAGAAAACTTGGAGCTAGTTTATTGAATTGCTCATAAATTATCTATTTTTAGATCCTCTAGCTGAATTGGATACAATTTTTATCGATAGAATGAAGGGCTTAGCAAATGTTATGAAACAACTTTTTCCCTCTACACACCATGAATATTACATATGTCACATCACAACAAATATGTTAGATTCAAAGACAACTACCTAAAGAACCAACTCCATGTGGCTACTGAAACTTTTAGATAAAATGTGTATGAGGACACAATGAACAACATTAAACAACATAATTCTAAGGCATTTGCTTGGCTGGAGAAGATAGGTATAGAGCATTGGGCCAATGTAGCATTTTCAGGTAAACAATATGAAACACTTCGATCATATAGGTCTAAAAGTGTGAATGCAATGCTCAAAAAATCCAGGTTAATGCCTATTACTCACTTAATTGAGCATGCAAAGGAACACACAGCTGCACTTCTTTAGAAACGTTGAACAGATGGTCAAAATATGACTGAATAGTTAACCCCATTTGCTTGTAAATATATCGAAAGCAGAAGAAAAGAAGCAAGACATGTTCATGTATTGTCAGTATCAATGTATGAATTCCCGATAAACTCACTATATCACTAGGTAAAATGTAAATAATGTCATGTGTATGATCATACATTATCCACAATAACGTGTGTTCATGTGTTTAAATAGCACGATAGTTGTGAGCATACTAGTTGTGTTGTTGGGTCATGTTTTCGAAAACATTATAATGTCAAGTATCATGTTTTCATTAACACGATATTCCTTCAATAATATATAGTGAATCTAGTTGAATGTAGCTACACATATGGAAAGTTTTAACATATAAGGCTACTGTGTAAATATGCAATTGTAGCAATTGATCATAGACACTTTTAGGTCCAATTATTGTAAAAAATGGTACTCCACAGACATATATAAAATGACATATCAGGAGGCATTATTCCCAATGATGGACAAGCACCAGTGGGGACCGACTATAATTCTACCTACACTCAACCCACCAATCCCACTCAAGCAGAGGGGGCGTCTAAGGAAAAACTTAATAGAGTCACAACCCAAAGTTAAAGCCCCATGCAAATGTGGAGCATGCAGCCAATTGGGTCACAATCATAAATATTCTAGCAACATACAAGATGACCATCCAAATGTCATTGTTGGTCCAAGTACAAGCCGAAGGCGATGCAAAAAAAAAAAAGAGTAGGAAAGCAACCTAAGGACAGCGAACATCGATAGGGGTTTTCTTATGTACCCTTATTTTTTACTTGAATGGATAAAATGTCATTCTCATACTTTTGTAGTCATATTCTTATAAATATGTTTTTTGATGTAAGCCATGTTAATATACTATAGTATATGTCTATCGTATTATTGATAATATGACCTAGATAGAGTTTGCATTGTTGATAACACAATTATTGATCAATATATATTGCTCATAACATGATCAAAGGGATTATGTGTTACCAATTATATAATAATGACATGGCATGCACTAAATGTAACAGAAATTTTTTGAAACTACTTGTACAATGTAACAAAGAAATTTTGAGGGGAATAATAGCAGAAAAAATGATGCATTTTTTGCAAATAAAATATTTAGAAAATATACACCCAAACTTGTCATATTATATACTGAAAAAATAATCATAACTCATCAAAAGAAGCATCGAACTCCTGCTCAATTTTCCAACACAAAATACACGCACATATATGTGGACTCACCAACATGGTGATCTCAACTTGCATGAATTCAGGTTGGACTCTCGCCACTAGCTTCGCAAGACCCTATAGTTTCATTTGCCTCTTGATATGGCCATCTAGAGATTTTTTTACAGAGACCACTTTGTCTCACCCTTTATCTTCAAGATCTTCTCTATGCCTATGACAACATGGATTCTAATCTTATCAACCTCGGCAAAGTGGTGACTATGGTCACTCTTTAGTGGATTATACATTATACCACCTGAACCTCTTCTCTTTGTGTCGGGCAATGAGAACACAAAAATGACAAGTGATGCATATAGGAATGAAAGCACTCTTAGTGTTTGCATTAAGATACCTCATGAGGTTGTTGATGATTTTGGGTTGAACCTCCACCTTGTCAAGATGTATCTCAATGTTGTAGTAGTCTTGTATGATAAAATTTCTAAAAAAAAATAGTTTGGATACACTCCAGGCGACCTCAAGTCACGTCCATCAAGGAGCTCGAAGAACACGCCTAAACCTAATATCATCCAAACATATTTATTGTGTTATTGATAACACAATAAATGATAAGTCATGTAAATGAAAACACAATACACAAATATGTTATGTGTCTAAGAAAACACAAAGTAAACTATCCCGTTATTAAAAAACATAATTAAGAAATGCGATCGTCGCGTGATTTCAAATATTGTGTTATGGAATACATGATAACTATAAATCGCATTTTCGATAACACAACCCATAACATGAACGTATGCATACCTCATTCATTATGCACTCCTGATGATGCAGAGAAACATAGTCGGTATGAAGAAGCATTGTCATAAGCCTTCATTGGTGTGGGTGGGTCATAAACTTTTTGATTGTCTCTTGATCTTCACCACATAGGACCTCCATGTGAACTTTTGTTGGAGATCAAGGTAGTTCCCTAGTTCCATGGGCATCTTCTCCTTCTACTCATGCTCCTGGGTGTCTATAATGCTTCTAATACTTTGTATTATGGCCTCATCAACTACCTTAGGAATATCTGATATGGTGGCCGAGTCAGAGGCCTCCACAAATGCTTGATCAACAAGCCCTAGAGGAGACTTTGGAACATGTTAAGAGATAATGTGCGTTGTAGGGATGGCTGCCAACATAACTTCATCTCCCTGCCTCACCTCCTTTGCCTCCCGCTTTGTTGTCATATTGAGCTTCATGACCGAAAGCTACTGTGTAGCTTTGTATGACGAACCGGGGCTACCCCTTCAACTGCCTCCTTCTATGCCTTTGCCAGTGGAATTGCCACTGTGTACCTCGTGCGCCTGTGTATAGGTGGTAGAAGGGATGTGATATGTCCGACATTAAAATCTATTCTTTTCTTAATCTTCAGCTTGACTTGCTTAGGTGGCTCTTCCTCGGCTTGCACCATTTCCTCATTGATTTTCTTCAAAAAACTAGAAATATTGGTGCATTCAACCTTGGGATCGCTTTTTTTTTTCTTTGGGGAGTTAGCTTTGGGTTCCTTTTTTATGCAAAATTTATATAATGAGTCGTATTAGTATATATACGAAAAATCTTACACAGCTTTTTATTGATAACACGACTATTCAAAAATGTGTTTTGAAGATAATATGATAATATAATATGTTGCGTTATCGATAACACGTAATTTCACCTCAACATTTTCATTATAGTACTAAATTGTTATCTATCCTGTTATCAATAACACATCTTTTTACTATAGATTGCATTGATAACACGATCTAATAGCTTGATGAAAAGACAAAACTATGGAAACTAGTTATGGAAAATGAAATCTTCCTCCCTAGATTAAGGAACAAATTGTCTTTTCTCATGATGAACAATTTCATTTGATTCCTTGCCTTTCATTTGCTCGTGCATGGCTCTGTTTTATCAATTCATACACAGGGCCTGGGGAAGGACCTTGTAGGGAGAACTGGTGATGTAGACGTAGTTATAAGGATGTTCTTCTGTCATAGCAGGCTGTCGAGCATAGGTCATATCGAAAAAGGAGATTGAAACAAAAACTTCCATCTTCACTTATCTAGTTTTTGTCAGAAAAATGAAATTAAATTGAAATAAATTATAACAAGCAAACAATAACACATCCTCAACTGCAGTGATGCTGTAACAGCTTCAAAAATATGGTCTCTTTCTTTTAGTCCTCTTCTCACATCCAAGCTTTTTTCACCTCGACACATACAATTGATAATTTGTGTGAACTTGAAATATTTGAAACTTACATTGATCAAAATGCAGTCTGGTAAAACCTCAACAGAGCATTATTGTCTTGCTACACGTACTCATATAAAAAGGAGTCACTATTTAGATCAGGATTCATGTAATGTGCAATTCATTGTTCTGCGCAAATTTCCAGGAAGATCTTAACAGGACAAGATGACTTATAGCTAAATTGAAAGAAATTTTACCTCAAAAAGGGCAGCAAATATTAGTTTAAAATATGACATTGACTGAGAAATATCTATAGACACACAACAAGAGAAACACTTCCACAAAACCAGAGAACCAAAGACATTAGAAGCATGTAATCATCCAATTAGAAGTGAGACTGTTACAAGCAGACATATAGATGGTATGCCAATGACAGAAAAATAAAAACATAAATTTTGAAAATTTTTGAATTTAATGTTTCCGTTTCTTTTCTTTTTATATAACTAATACCTTTTTTTTGGCAACAGAAAACTAATGTCTCTTAGTAGGCCCTTCTTTTTTCTTTGAGGTGGACTCGTGGGAATTCAGCTCCCCAGCTGTAGTGATCTCAGAAGAATATTTCTTGATCCTCAAGGAAATCAAAATGCTGGATGCGATTCCAAGTAAAGGAAAGATGTAAGACAAAATCTGAGATTTATGAGAACCAGTGGTAGAAGCTACAGCAGCACTGGCCATGCTGCCAATAGAAATGTTTTGCAGGATCAAGGGCTATAGGGAAGAGGAAGTCGACAAGAAATGACACTTTAGTTGCAGCTAAGGCATAATTTATGACATAAGAAGGTAACGGAGAAAATCGAGCTAGAAGCACAAATTTCCAGCCATCCCGTTCAACTCCTCTTGAAACAAGATGAAAGTATTTGCTTCTTTGAGCCCACTCCATGGCTGAACTTGAGCTCCTAAAAACAACCCTGGACGAAGATAACAGAGAAATCAATCTTTGACAAAGTCACAGCAAATTGTACTTCTTAAATCATATATTAATGAACTACAATCTATAATGACAAAAAAGGCATAAACTCCACATTGTTTTATCATATTAAACTATCACAAAACTATTCACGCATCTGCATATGATCCATTATAAAGTTTTACACGATGCTGCATAAACTATCAATCCAGAATCCGAATAGGTAATACAGCGATCCAACATCTAAGATAGTGAGGATACCTTACATGTGACTATTATTTGTTTTAATAAATATGAAAATGAAATTAATATAGAAACCGATCTAATATTTAATTATGAAAAATTAATCCATACAAAAGAAGCTGGACAAGAAAAATGCTTATTCAATTCAACTACGATCAAGGAAATATTGAATTCAATGACTATTTATTAACACCATTTTGACAGTACAGTGATGAACCCAAGACTCCAGCTGGAAGCAATCTGTGGCCAAAACAATGGCTGAACATCTGATAGCATACAATCAAAATCAAATAGAGTTCCAAAGTCTTAGAACACCCTTTGAAGTCTGAAACTTTCAGTTAGTTAGTGCCTAATGGTTCAACGTTAGTTTCCAAATGGAACTCAATCTCCATAAATTTTCAAGTCCAAATGGAAAAACAATAAACACCCATTTTTCTCCGACACATCAACCATCCAAAGAACTCCGATCTCATGGAAAGTAACAATATAAACTCCACAATCAATCCCGTTCTTGTAGGTTTCATAAATTCCAAAATCGATCCAATTCTCAAAGTCGTACAAAAGTAACAACTCTATAGGAAGAATCGATACCCACAGCTCCACACCATCAATGATCCAAAATACCCATTTCTCCCCTACCCAGTTTCAGAAGTAACCAAATTCAAATTAAAAAAAAAACGGAGAGAAAGAAAAAGATCTCTAACCTGCCGATCTAGAAGGATAGGGAGGAGGCGCCGAGCATCTTGGCCGAGAATACACAAGCGACAGCGGGGAGGAAGCCGAAGAGGAGCGACGCACCGGCCTCGAAGAAAATGGCGTAGGGAAGGCCCAGCGCCAGTGTCACCGTGTGCGCTGCCACATACGCCGGGATTGCCCACGGCCCCAGTCTCTGCGACATTTCTTCGAGCATCCACGGCGCAGTGTCACCACGACAGCGAGGGTCGTGAGCCGGCCTATCGACGACATTATCTACCCTGGATAGTTCGGCTCACGGATGGCGTTTGCCGACATTAAGCCGGTCAA